>BBXU01001606.1:0-18877 GCA_001598975.1 Parachlorella kessleri | reverse complement strand
GTAAATGCCTTACCCCCCCCCCTAAAAAAACCCGGAAAAGAATGACCAGCTCACAAACAAAGTTGCTAAGATTGGTAGTGAGCCGGGAATAATGACGAAAACGACTAACAATGACATTATATTTACACCCATGGGAGACTTCGCTATAAATGTCGGGCCAATGGAGAGTGGGGATGGAAGGACACGCCGGTTGGCGGGTTTAACTATAAAGAAAAGTTTCAAGGATACCACGTTTGAGAAAAAGCATGAGGTAGGTGAAAACAAGTAATAAGGGGGCGTATAGTGAGATCCATGATGTCGACAGTGGCGCCTTCCCCCGCTGTGAAAACAAGCAGAGAAGGAGGGTAGACCCCCGCAAAACCCTAGAGTGACTGATTGGTATACCGAAGAATCCTTCTTTCAAAAGGGCATGTGGAGGCAATGCAACTCCAGCAACCATCAATATACCTACTGAAGCGCACAAATTGGAGAAGCAATAGGAAGGCCAACCGACGACGCATGAGGGGAAACAGAAGAGTAGCGGACGTACAATCAAATGGTGTCTGCGACAGTGGATTGCCCAATGGATTGCCCAATGGATTGAGGTGAGGGGCATGCACGCTACGTGTGTAAGTGGGAAGGTGCTGTGGAGGTAAAAGGGGAAGCTCGTGAAGGGTAGGATGCCCGGGCAGGGGCCGGATGCATCGAACCAACTGGCAAAGGAAAGCCAGCTCATAGGTAAAAAGAGAATTACCTTTATATTAGCGATGTTAATAGAAGCTTTACCGGCCATTTGAATACCCCCGCCCTGTCAGAAGCCACGATCACCAACTAGGAGGTAAGAGTTGCGGATGACAGTAGAGAGGAGGGTGGAAGCCGTATGGACAGTGAAATATGTGACTGGTACCGTGTTTAATGATCATTAGAAGGAAAGCGGGGCATCACTATTCCAAGAGGGGGCTGATCACGGCTATTATCAACTTCGAGGTAGGGAGCATTGGGATAAATAGCAAAAACATACTGTAGCACGTCATGCAGACGCTCCACCAGATCATCAAGGTAAGATCAATGTGAAGACGCACAAAGTCACTAGTGCGCAAAACAAGGGGAGGGCAGAGAAACTAAGACCAGCACGAGCAACATTGAACTCTTGGATACGAGGGACAACATCAACACTGCCGTCAAGGATGGGAGAACCAAAATCAGTAAAGACTTTACGCATGACGGGGGGAAGCTCGCGCAAAGTTGAACTCCAAAGGCGATCAACGTCAGGACGGAGAAAAGTGAGGAAATCATTAAGCCAGAGGGTAGAACACAATTGATATGACAAGGAGAGGAACCGGAAACCCACAATGGGTTTGTGAAACTTGGGAAGAAGCGAGTATATAGGGAGACGGGTGCCGGGACCCATAAGTGGGTGCGGGTTGTCGGGGTCTGCGTGACGGGGCCGTGTGGTTGGGATGTGGAGCTGGCCACGTAGGTCCGCAATGCTTGCGCGCACGTCGTCCGCTGAGAGGTGGGGCTGATGCTGATAGGTAGGGGGGTGCGTGCGGGGGTTCTCTCTGGCAACCTCGGTCAAAAGAAGGAAAGCTGTGTATGGTTTGCAGATGCGCAGACGGTGTTGGCTGCTTTGTCGACGGGGGTGATGCACCACCTGTCGTGGAGGCCTGGAAAGGCTAGGTGCTGGGGGGGGCAGCGTGGTTGCCATAAGGGTTGCCGTGGGGGATGGTGTGGATGAGGGCTGGGTAGGCCGCCTCAACGGCATGGAGCCAGGCTTCGAATTGGTAAAAAGAGATGCGAAGCTCCTGGCTGCGCGCTGCTGCATAAGAGCGGGAGCCCCCGCTGTAGGCTTCGCTAAGCTGGGCGTAGGTGGCCGGCCTGAAGCGGCCAGGATGAAGGGGCGATACTTTTCACCCTTGCTCCGAAGAGCGCGGAAAGGGGCAGAGGGAAGGAAGGAAGGGTCAGTGGTAATGACGTGCTGATGACCGGGGGGGCCAAGGTGGGGAAAGGCAGCTGCACAATCGCATGGGGAGGCTGCAAGGGCTTCGATGGCTACGAAGGTGAGGCCGCTGAAGAAGGAGTTATGAAGTTCCCAGCGTGCACCTTGAGGTGAGCGGTAGCGGTGGACAAGGCGTGGGTGGAGGTGTTGACGTCCAGCGGGGAGAAGGGCATGGGGTGGCAGGATCCGCAAGGGCGGCGGTGGGGGTAGGGACGAGGTCCGCACCTGGGATAATATAGAGGGTGACGAGGAGGCGGCGCTGGGAAGGATGGACGGCTGGAGCCGCAGTTCTAAGTGCTTTGCGGCGAGCAATCTCGCCGCCGAGTGCGCTGAGAATGGCGGAGATGGTGGGAAGAGAGACCCTGGGTACACCACGGGTGGTGGCGGTGATGCCCATACGAACAAGGTTGACCGTACGGACGCGATGCTGGGGGTGCTGAAGGTGGACGGCAAGAGCTGCGGTGCCGTGTATACACCTACGTAGGGAATGAACGAAAGGTGGCAAGGGCATGTAGCCGGCGGCTCCACTGACGGTGAGCTGGGTAATGTTGGGGCTGCTGGGGAGTGGGGAGGGGTTGATGGTTGGTTGGGTCCCAAAAGGGGGCGGCATGAAGGAGCTGGAGGTGGGGAGGCTGTAGGGGGCCGTGGAAGCTTGCAGCTGTAGCCGTGGAGGGCGAGGGTGCGGAGGATGGAGATCCATCGGCGCTCCTCTGTGGCTGCCATCGTGCGCTGCTCGGGGCTGCCATCGTGGCCATAGGGAGCGCCGACGGGCTGAAGGGGGATGACAAAAAGTAGTTGAAGACACCGCGGCTCCGGCGAAGGTCTGGGAAGAGGGTGCCAGCTGCATGCTGAAGGAAGCGTCGTGTGGAGGAGGGGGCGCGCTGCCACTGAAGGAGCGTGCCGCCGTGCTCCTTAAGACGAGCGAACGCGCTCCGTGAAGTCTTACCGACACAAAGCCTGGTGACGCAGCGGCGGGTGCAGACGAGGGCAGAGATGACGTTGCGGGTGTCGAGGGAGGTTAGGTCGATGGAGCCGTCGGCGGTGCGGGGGGCGTGCCGCCGGACGAGCCGCAAGAACCGCAGGGGGTGCCATGGCTCGTGAGGATGGCGCTGCAGTGTGAGCGGAGGGCCACCTGCACCCAAAAGTCGCCACACATGCCCAGGAAGCGCCATAACCGAGACATAACACTGCCATTTCAAACAACATGCCTGTACCTAAGTCACAAAGCAAACAAGGGCATGCATCCATCGGGGAGGCACCCCACCCATCGCGTCGCCGGCTCGCTCCCCGCAAGGGGGCCCAGGGTACCATCACCTAAGGTCCTAGCAACCTACCCAGGCCTCAACCTTGAAATAAATAAATAAATAAATAAAAACACCCCGCAACCTTGAGGCTCCTACAAACCGGGGCCGAGAGGCAGCACCCATACCACTCAAAGCAACCGTCAGCAAGCACTAGCACAAGTCACAAAGGATGGCACCAAAGCTGGCATGGTACGCGACCGGAGGCTGGTCCTCGAAGCCAGCACTACCCGCTCAATTCTCTCTGGTGCAAGTCGTTGTGCTCCTGCATGTAGTTCACAACAGCCCCAATGATGGGCCCGTCCGTGGGGATGGGTGGGTGGGGTGGGGGGGGGGGGGGTAGGGGGGCCGAGGTAATGCAGCGCATCAACCATGGGTGCGTCTGCGGGGGAGCGGTCTGGCTTCAACTGGCTGAATGCTTGTGCAATGAGGGACACGTGGCGAAGCTTGGTAGGATAGACCTTTGGGTTGTGCTTTTTGTTGGCTTCCCTGTCCGGACGGGGTGGTGCATGCTATTAAGAACTTTGGATCTTGTGGTTGGTGGGCATAGTACATCCTGGCTTTTTGTTGGCCCCATTTGGGGGACTCACGGCAGCATGGTCAGGTGGCGGTACGCTGTTAAACTAGACTAGACTACGGGGGAGCAGCTGGGTAAAAACCCAGTCTTAAGCGGGGGCGCAGAGCACGCTGGGCTCTGCTATACGGACATCCGCGAATTCTAGGCGGCACCCCGTGCGCAACAGTAACCCAATCCAAAGACTGCCTATCGCAGGGTGTGCCCTGCTGCCGTAGGAGTTGGGGGCGGTTGGGTGAGGCCCAGAGAGGAGGGGGTTGAAAGGCAGTCCGTCCTTCGATAGTGAGGGTTAAGCCACTCACCTCAATGGCGGAGGGCATGCGACAAAGGAACCTGAGCTCATTGGGAGCTTCTTGGGTCGCGAGCTAGACGTCACACCTGAGGACCTTCGGAGCAAGGATCTACACCATGATACTTAATGAGCTCCGAGGCAAATTGGACCCTACCATTGAGGCTAATCGTTCTATTATTTACCCCGGCAACACCAAGGGCTAGAAGGTCTTGTTGGACACCGGGCGGGTCGTTATCAGCCGAGATGTGAAGTTCCTGGAGTAATTATTGAAGGTGGTTAGGAATGCGAGCAGGGATGAGGTACTGGGATACTGGGCGGACAATATTTGGTCCTGTCACCACTACCCAGCCTATGGAACACATGCGGATGACAGCTCAGATGAGGAGAATGCTGAATAGTCTATAGGAAAAAGCACCCTAGCACAGCAGCCTATGGCAGTTTTAAGAACGATGCAGCCGCCGCGCCACGGCCATCGGGGCAGCCATGGGAGGCTCACAAATAATAGACATGTATTGTACCACCTCGCGGAGGTGCACTACTTGTTGGAAGCGGATGGCCTAGAGGGATGCGTCGTGCTGCTGCACTTGGAGAATGCATTCGCCCACGTGGTGCAAAGCTGGATCTATCAGGTCATGCAACATATGGCATTCCCGGAGCCGGCTGTGCGGTGGGTGCGCACCATGGTTGCCGGCACGGTGGCCTGGGTCTCACTGATCGGCCAGTATACCGTCCCCACCCGGTGAGATGCCATGTGCAACAAGAGGCCGCTCAGCACCTTGTGATTCAACGTCACGGTGCAGCCTTTGGCAGCGCACTTGCGGAAGCGCTTTGCTGCTGGTGCATGGCATACCCCTCCCGGATGGTTTCCTGGCACCGCCCTCCCATCAGCATGCTCCAGCCTCGCAACACGCGATCATAGGCCTTCTCAAAGTCCAGCAGCAATCCCTCCAGGCCATCCGCTTCCAACATGTACCGCACCTTCCCAAGGTGGTATAGCACGTTGCTCTCGATCCAGCGCCAATGCAGGAAGGCAGTCTGCGTGGCATCCGCCACAGAGCCAAGCGGACCAGCAAGGCGGAAGCTGATGTGCAGTTGTGAACTGGTGTCTTTCAGAGCGCCCACATCACCACTGGCTAGCAGGCAATAATTGCAGGTCAGCAGGGTGATGGGCCGATGTGGGAGGCGAGGTCGCGAGGCTAATTCCCTCGGCCTCCGTGAATGAGCACCATGAGCCCCACCAGCATGCTGCGAGGCAGGACTGGCGTGTCTGGCTGCTGCTCCACTCCCTCCCCCTCCCGCAATGCGCATTGCCCATAGCTAGGTATAGCTCGGCCAGTGTGCCCCAGAAGTGTAGGTAGGACTCATATAGCAGGCCATCCAAGCCCGGACGGACCCCAATAGGCAGCGCAGGAAACACCCTTTTCACCTTACCGGTGCGCAGGCCTGAGATGGAAATACGACCATGCTTGGGATTCAAAAGGCCCAACTTGCCATGTACACCATGGCTTAACTTGTGCTCAGTAGCTCCTCACAGCGCTCCTTGCAAGCACTCCAATTGGCCTCTCAAAAAACTTCCCGCAGTATGTTGCATGTATCAAAATAGGGAATCAGTGATATCTAACTGCAACAACGAGCAACTGGTCAGGGGACTGGGCAAGTCTGCCAGGGTAGCTTGCTAATAGCAGGCACAATCATGACAGGCTGGAGCCATACACTCACTTGGCTGTGGGGGTGCTGCTGAGCTACTCCCGTCCTGCATCACATGAACACCATGGGGTACATTAATTATGAGTAAACCGGGAAGCTTGAGGTAGAACAGATACTGTGCCAACAGGTTGCCTCATGCTGCCAAGCTGTTGCCTGCACGGCACCTGGGCATGACTTAGACACTGCCATGGGGGGGTGCCCTGCACTGGTGCACAGCCTGGCCATGTGGGTTTGCAACAGCAAACAACCAGCCTCGCTGGTGCACTGGCCTACATGCCACAGGTAGCACCCTGGTAATCACAGAGTTGCTGTGAACATTCCTGGCCAGGCTGCTGTGCATCCAGCTGGCCGACCAAAAAGTGGTGATCCGCATGTGTCCAGGTTACGGCTGAGCCAGGCGTGTACTCATCTGCATGCACCTGCAAGCCCCTTAAAGCGGGTGATGTCGGGGGTAGACATGCTCCATCCCAAGGGCCAACCCAGGCTGAGCATTAAGGCTGGCTGGTGCTGCAGCTGCTGCAGCTCCTGTGCTGTCAGGCAAAAGGGTGCCTGCATCAACAGCAAAACACCGCCTCCAGTTCAGGGGTATCACCAAAGGCCATATCCACAGGACGCCCCGAGGATTGCAGGGGACCTTTAGTAAGCATGACACTGAGGAGCAGCCTGGGGGCGATCCAAAAGGGCTAGGCCTCGCTACTATAGAGGACTTACCTGTGTACGAAGGAGCCACGGCTCCTCCAAGTAGCGCTGTAGCTCGGTGTGTCACACTGTGGAAGTCCAAGCTTAGGGTCCAGGTCTTCCAATAAACCACGCATACAGCTCAGTGGCGGGCGCTGCATGTATGGTGGTGGCATATATGGCGGAGCTCTGCCACTCCAGGGCAGACTGGGCCCGCTGCATGCCGTCACCGGGAGGGGCCAGCCGCGTGCTGGGAGAGCAGGGGCGAAGGCCGGAGCCCCCAGACCTGCCTGGGCCCAGGTGCGTTGCCCAAGAGCCCTCAAGGGGGCTCACTGCAGCCTGCCTGGTGAGTCACCACGGTGTGGGGTGCCTGCATAGGTCGAGAAGGAGGGGTCGATCCTGTTAGTTGGGTTTGTGCGGTATGTCAAGCTACCGGTGTAGACTGGCTAGGGTGGGAGGAAGTGTGGAGGAGGGACCCTTTGCAAGTCCAATGCTTCTCCCACTAAGCCTGGTTGACTTCTGAGTGGGACTTCCAGCATGCCAGTCTTCCTGACTGCTGCATGCTGGCAGCAGGTTGTACGACCTATTGCTGCGGGCTATTGCTGCGCATGGTAAGCTATGACTCGGGTAAAGGGCAGGAGCGCTGACTTGAAGCGGAACCAACAGTGGAAAGTCAGAGGTCTGCGTGTACAGAGTTGTACACGGGGTGTGGCTGAGCTGTTGCAACCTGCACCAGATGCTGATCCTCACAAGCAGGCAGAAGAAGTTGGAGGCAGAACACCAGAAGAAATTGGAGGCAGGAGTACAGAAATACCTAGCTTAAAAACCTGGCTAAACTTGCCACGCCTGGCGCGTGAGTGACATCCCCCCCCTTCTTCAAAATACTACTAATCTTACGAACCTAAACTCTCCAAGTGCAAACTCTCCTGCACAGTTCGAGCTCACGATTCAACTGTTTGAAGTTGTATAGTGCATTTCAGCTCTCAAACCCGCCTTGGAAGCAGCCCACCTTTAGCATAGTCCAGACAGCAACGGCCACAGGGCCCGTGGCCCCTCTTTTGCACCGCTTGAGTCAGTTGCCTCCTGTGTTCCCAGCCAACTAACAAGGCAGCCCAGGCAGCAGCTCGCAGGGAACCGGTTGCAGCAACCACAGCGCGTCCCCCACAAGTCGTTGCGGCAGGCGGCGGTGCAGAAACAACGCAGCCATGAACACCTCGCACCGCGCGCCAGCGACGGACGGCCAGCATAAAACAGGGGCAGCAGACACCCCTAGACCTCTCGATGCTGGGGCTGTGACCAAGCGGCTGCAGCAGGAGCTTATGTCGCTAATGGTCGGTGGCGACCAGGGCATCTCGGCCTTTCCAGATGGCGACTCGCTGTTCTCCTGGGTGGGAACAATAACGGTGTGTGGGCCAGGATGTAAGAGGTGCTCTGCTCTTCCCCTGCCTATCATGACTTGACGTCGATCCAGCGCCCAGATGGGCTTGACCTTCTAGAAGCCGGCCATGTCGAGTTTTAGAACCGAGTTGGTAGTTTTGATACTGGCAACTGCCTGCAGGGCGGGGCTGGCACGGTGTATGAAGGGCTCACCTTCCGGCTGTCATTCAGGTTCACGTCCGAATACCCGGTGAGCAGCGTGCTTGAAACTTTGTGTACTGCAAAGGTGACTGCTGCTTACAATCAGACCCAGCTGTCGCAAGCAGTTTGTGCCCATGACTTCATTTGTTTCCTGTGCAGTTCAAGCCGCCAACCGTGCGGTTTGAGACACCTTGCTTCCACCCTAACGTGGACCAGTATGGCAACATCTGCCTTGATATCCTCAAGGATAAGTGGTCCGGTGCGTATGCGGGGCTGGGTGTGCTGGCGCGGCCGGCATAATGTTTGATGGTCAGGCTGCCCAGCATTGCTTGCTGTGCAGCTAAATTCTTGGCCCACAGGTACCCTCGCTCGCTATGCTTTCGTGCTCACCCCAGACTTGCCCATTTGATGCAGCGGCCCACAGCGTCCGCACCTTACTGGTGTCGATCCAGTCGCTACTCAGTGACCCCAACGTGGACTCACCCCTGAATGCGCACGCGGCCAAGCTCTGGGGCTCCGACCAGGAGTATAAACAGGTGCGGCATCCTTGCAAAACTTGTGTGTGATGGTGTCTTGACGAGCTTGCTTAGACTCCTGCAATGAGCTTTTGACTTACGTCAAGTTGCTGGTGGGTTCGGCGGAGTGTAGGGCGACGCCGCAGTTTGTGCTACACTGCCTACCTGATGCTCGTGCTATCCTTGCCAGGGTTCGAATCTGGGAGGGGCAACTTTTCTGCAATTTCACATTTTGCACTGCCGCTGTTGCTTCCCGCTATATGCTGGTGCACAGCCTCTGCTATCCTTGCCACAGTTGCTTCTTTGCAACCTGAGTTGCTGACAAATTGCACTTGTTTTGGTGCACTGTAGATGGTGCACAAGACGTATAATGGGCCCAAGGCGTCGTAGCAGATCGGATCGCTTGTTACCTCATTTATTTTCTGCGAGGCCATGAACTTGTGAGGTTGGTTTATGCCGATCCAACCAGTTGTTGTATGGGTAGGCAGGTAGTAGCACCACTTGGTGCCCCACCACTGGTGCCATAGTTGAGGTGCCATAGTTGAGGTCTAGGCAGGTTTACCGCTGCAGTGAATGCGGACTGGCATGCTTGCCTTCATTAGTGTTCGGGTTCCTGTATTTCATACTTACCAAGCACTCAGGGATATCTTCAGGCCTGCTCTATTCAACAGGTGTGCTGTGATTGCTCCGCAAGGCATCATCACTGTAATGAAACACATACAACCGACTGCTCCACCAGGGGGAGCCACTAGGGGCAATGGCCAAGATAAGCACCTCATGAGGGTCACCCCCTGCCGACAGGCTCGCACATCCCAGGAAGGACAAAATGGGGACACGACTCTTACGTAGGCGCTGGAAGGCAGCATTCAAACCCTTGTGTTGCGCAAATGAACAATCCTGCCGCCTGACAGCATGAACTCTAGCCTCAGCCTCAATGTGTTCTTCCCACGCCGGATGGTCAAGTCTATCTGGCTAGCGCCTGACGGCCCCAGTGTTGGCCCAACAACCTCGTACGTGGGGACCTCCGCATCCTTGCCTGCCATCTTAATCAGCATATCCACGCCTGCAGGCAGCAAACTCACAGTATGGCATGTGAGGGAGCAGACAAATAAATGTGCCTGTAAGCTCTACGAATAGGCTTGAATGAGTGAGGGCTACGGTTCCGCCCTCGAAGGCCTCACTGCACACTCATCCCAGCTCTTGGCTGTGCAGGGATGTCGCGCCTGACTGTGAATCGTGCCCCTTCCGCTGGCTAGACTTCTCAAGATCGGCGAGTGCAGCTCACTTGGGCGGCGCTCAACTCCGCTCACCTTTATCAAGCCGCCGCAGCACTGCCTGCTTGCCATGGAATGTTTGCTTGTCTTGTGTGACCATTTTAACCTGCTCTTCAAACAAGTTGCTGACCTCACTATCGGCAGTCCACCTGCAGCGGTAAATGTGATTGTGAGGAAGGCTGCGCACCCTGATCTATAAACGGCTGAGCGACTTGAAAAACTGGTAGGGTTCAGACTATTTCAGCACAGGTCCGTCAACCTACTTGGCGTTGCCGTCTCGCACAGCTGCCATGTACAGCCCAAGGAACCTCATCGGTACATCGCGCGTGTCCCCTGCTTCTGCTGCTTGGCTGCTGTGCTGCATCGTGTCACTCTGAGCCAGCCTGCGGGCTGACGCTTCCAGCAGGGAGCGAGAGGGGACTTTGCTCAGCGCCGCCACTGCATCGCCCACTGCAGGCTTGGGACGAAGGATGCGCTGCTCCGCTGCTCTGGATGTGGTGAGGTCAGCGGCCACCCCCACGGACTGAGCCGTCGGAGCGGCCGCTTCGCTGCGCTTCCGTGGCTGGCAGCATGAGAAGAGCAGCATCCTGCGTGTAGTACTTTAAAGATGCAGTTTAGAAAGGGATGTTGAGGTGAAGGGTCAGGCTTGATAGACATCGTATCGGCCGTGCTGTAGTAACCCGTTTTCATCGGCGCGCGACCGCAGGCGGCGCCTCGAGGCATGAAGCGACGGCCCTTTCTAGGCACGCTTTTATATAGCTATAACATAATTCCAGCCAGGCGCGTATGCAGAGGCCGTAGCACTGTAGGATGAGGTTGGGCAGACAGAGTTGTTCGCTATGTTATGCATTATGCGTGATGGTTCTGCGGAAGTCTCGGAAGCATGGTGATGCTAAGGAAGAATCGCAAAAGTGCTGGTGCACGCAGTATTGGCCGGTGATTGTTCACCTCGCAGCTACTGGAACTTTGTAGTTGAACCCCACTGATAAGCGTGTGAGGCAAAGATTGTATAGTGGTTCAAGGTTCTCTTCTTCAAGCGTAGAATTTAAGCTGCCCTCTTCACCACCTGCTTCTCTGGCACTGTTGGAGGTACTCTGCACCATTCTTCTGTCATTTGAACCCCCTTTCAGTCACACGGTACAGCTCGCCGCCTTCCCACTATCCAATCCGTGGCTGGCCAGCTGCACCAACCTTGCTCCGTTCCTAAGGGCGGGCTTGAAGTCCTGGCAAGAAAGCTTGTGCCCTGTACACGCCACGCATGCAGTGCAACATGAGGCCAAAGTCAAGGCGCTAGCATCACCGCTGTGCTGTAGGACGCTGAGTAGGAATTGCTCCGGGCATGATGCTTGCCAGCTCCTGCCCATCGTGCCGCCGCTCAGGGGGTGTTGATGGGATTTCGTCATCACCTTCCGCACCAGCCTCCCAGCTCTTGCCATTCCTGCATCCAAAGCCGCGGACGCTGGTACAAACACAGGGATATGACAGGGAGCAGCCATAACAAGGCTTTACATCACAGTGGTGTTGCACCTAAGGGACACGAGGGGAAGCCATCTGGCATGTTAAGCCTTCAGCTTGTTTACTTGCTGCCCGGCACCTACATCGACCCACACACCTGTCTATGAGTTCGAAAGTGCTGCCCGCTGGCAAGCCGCCCATAGCAGTACGCTGCTCTCCAGCTGCAGCCGGCATGCACAGCCTGCTGGGCCGGCTCCTGCGGCTGGAGGAGGCGGGCGGCCCCACCCTGCCACCAGCACCACCACTTCTAAACTCTTCAAGGGGTTCTTCCAGCAGGCCCGAGGGCACAGGTCCTGGGCTATCCGTACCAGCAGCCCCACCCTTGTGCCAGCTGCTAGCAGCAGGATGCCCTGCAAGCACCTCCAGGACTTTGCTCTGCCCAGCAGTGCCACATTACAACGGGGGAAGGAAAAAGTCGTACTGCATGCTTCGCCAGGGCAGTGTAGAGCTTGCTGCAGGGTCGGGGTGTCGTGTATGCGGGACGCCAGCGAGGCGCTAGTCTGTGGGTGTCTCGGGCTCTAAACAAAGTCTGGCAAAAATCATGGGAGACGGCCAGCCACGCATGTGAAGGAGAGCCAGACGGTGCGCAGGATGCTCACACGACTCCTGTGTATCCATCCCTAGCCAGGCATCCTCTGGTCAGTCCGTCCACCCACCCACCTAGGCTTCGATGTGCGCTGCCTGGTTGCTCAGCGTGCAAGTGTGATGGTGCCCCAAGCCAGCTGGCCGCTGCAGGGTTCCCCTGTTGAGGCCAGTGCTGTGTCCCGGCTCCAAGATGCACTGTCCCATTTGTCACAGCTGGTAAGTGATTGTTGGCCCCGCCCCCCCCAGCGTCATCCATCCTGGGCAAGCCATGGGATTCCACCAGTGTTGCCAGGATGAGCTCTGCCTCATAGTCCACCTCCTGCACAAAGGGGGACCAAGTTTCACGCCGACGCGGCCAGCAGGGACACCCCCAACCCACACTCATCAGCTCTTCCGACCAACGAAATAATAGCTCCACTACAGTGTGTACCCCGCACCAGTTGCAGTGCATAATCGTGGTGTGTCCCCACAAGGGGACAACTCACAGCCAGGATTACTAAACCTAGATACACGACCCTTGCGTAAGTGTTGGAGGCCTGCACCTACCCCATGCGCACGGAGGACAGAAGGGAGCCGGGTCATGGAGGGATGCTGGTCCGCCGTGCAGCTGCCCCCTTACCTGCCCGAGCGCGGTGGGGAAGTGCGGCTCCACCACCAGTGGCTGGCCGGGCCCCTCAAAGCGCAGCATGACATTGCTGTTGAGGTTCTCGCACAGGCTGAGCATGGCTTTGAAGTCCTTCAGGTTGAAGGTCACATCGGCATCCCCTTCTGCCCTAAGCAAACAGGCGACATGTGAGCTGGCAAAGTAGGGGTGGGGGGGGTTGCGATATGGAGGACTTTCTTGGCTTGGACAATACATGCCACTCTTCCCTTCCAGAGCAGGACAGCCAGGAGGTCCCCGCCCCGCCCAGAAGAGACCCTCTAGTCAAAAGGCAAGGAGTTGGCTCGCTAACCGTCTCGGGGTAACAATGAACCGCACCCCCACGTGCCTGAGTTGTGGCTGTAGCTGAGGAAGACTTCGCGAGTGTCCACTGCCAGCTGCGTGAAGAGAGACTTGTCAACATGACCTGCAGCCAAACCCGCCGCAAGCACAGCACAGCTGGGCACCAGGCTTCAGGCGGCTGCCAGCTGTTGTGCCATCTTCTGCTTTCGTGCACTGGCAACAACCTGAGAATGTAGGTCTGACAGGCTGAATCTGATAGGGCAATGTGGAGCCACCCGGCACTACAGCAGCTCTTCCACGCTGCCTAGTGTCCGTCATTCGGACCAGGCCAGGACCAGCTAGCTGCCCACAAACATACAGAACCCCCCCCCGCCCCCCCCCCCACCCACCCTTGAGGGGGTCCAAGAAGCTGTGGAGCTGTACCGCCTTTGACGGGACTGCCCCTTGCTGCTGCCTCCCTGCCTCCCCGTAGGCGATGATGGTCACCTCCTCAAGCCCGCTGTGAAAACTGGATAGCAGCCTGTACTGGCCCAGGGAAGCCATGCTTAACAGCTCGTCGGATGGTGGGCGCCAAGCCAGCCGGAGCACCAGCAACAGATAGGCTACAGTGCCGAACTCTACCGCACACACCCTTCCAAGCCCTTCGCCAGGGACTCATCCTTTCTCACTTGCTCATGGCGCCACTCTCTGCCACAACACATGTGGGGAAGGCCTCCTTGTCCACGGTGGCCTGCAGGATCTCGGCGTCCATGCTGGGTATCTTGTAGCTTTTCAAGAGACCTGCAGGGGACTGTCACAAACATCAAGGTGGTAAGCCTGTACAGCGCAAAGAAAGAAGGCAGGTATTTGTAGCTGCTACAAGCTGCTCTCGTTAAGACAGCAGGCGGGTCAGGACAGGTGCGCAAGTAGGAGACAAGCGCACCTCACCATTATCGCAGTGAAGGGTAACCACAGCCCTGCTGTCGACAGTCGTGAGCTCAAACACTATCTTGTGGACCCGCTGCGTGCGGAAGGTTGATAAGATATGCTGCATGGGGTTGCACGTAGCCGGGAGTCAAACAGCGCAAACTGTCTCGTGACAGACAACTCGCTTGGTATGCAAGGGGTGGTGCAGGCCGTGTCAGTGATAGAACATACTCCTGCCTAGACGCATCTTAAGGCCTACCTTCATCAAGATGCCTGCCTGCACCACGGTGCAGTTGAAGACGTGGTACTCATCGAAGAACCTGGCGTCGAAGGTTACCGACATATAGGCCGACCTGGTCGAGTTGATGCTCCTCAGCACAAGCTGCAAGGCATCACAGGTCGGCTTTAGCCCCTAGCCTGAGAGAGAGTTATTGCATACCAAGTCATGATACAGCGCACCCTTCCTGTCAAAGCCTCCACCAGCAGATCACTGCCTATTTTCTGTAAACACTGGAGGGCGTTCTTGAACAGCTTCAACTGCCGCTCTGCTAGGGAGAAGCGCACGCTACCCTCCATCAGTGCTAGTCAGCGAACCAAATAGGAAGACTATAGCTAATTGCAACAAAAATTTGCCCTTGCATGCCTCTGGCCGTGCTCATGGCAGTCATCTAGCAGTGGCAGCGTGCTGCTCTGCGTGCTGTGCAGACTGACCTTGGACTGGTGACTGGTGGCCACAGGTACTGCTGGTGAAACTGTGGTAGACTGTTTGAACAACACCTACGGTCAAGGCAGGCTGGGCTACAATGCAAGGTATCACCTGGGGCTTGCCTTGTTGCCTAGACATCGAAAGTGGGCCCAGTCACTGGCCCACGGTGCCAACGGGTAGTCAAGCGAGCGAGGTGGGTCCTTTGGCTGTGCACCAACAAACAGTGTACAAGGATATGGAAACCCGGAAGCCATGCCTTGGCAGGAAGGAGTGCGTGTCAGTTTTTTCAGGAGGAAGTGAAGCCCAACCCACAAGCACACCATCATGTGCATATTGCCACTGGAAATAGAAAGGTCTTGCCCAGTTGTGCACTTCCATTGTTAGGCCCCTGTAGCGCAGCTTTCAGCTTAAAACCTCAAACCTGCTGTTCTCAGGTCCTCCTCTACCTGCTCTGCGCTCTCAAACCTAATAGCCTGCAAGCCTGCTGCCCTTGCAGCAGCAACATTTTGCTGCCGGTCATCAATAAGCAGCAGGTCTGAGGATGGCACTTGCAAGTGGCTGACCGCGCAGTGGAAGCTCTCAGGAGATGGCTTGCGGTGCCCCTGCAGTGGGGCAGGCAGGGCACAGGGTCGCCACATTCCTAGGCTGCGAATGTAGGGCAGGTGCTGCCGCTGCAGGGTACAAGATTGTCACGTGGAGGCAGGAACAGCGCAGATCCAATTGCGGACAAAAAGACATCGCCACCATAGCTCTGCTGAGGGCTATCTGGTAGGGCCGGCACGATCTGTCTTGCCTGCATGGGTCCTTCACAGCTGATGAAAGTCCACTGAAGAAAGCGGGACAGGTGGAGTTTCTCTTCTATATACCGGTACCTGCATTGGGATTGTCGCAGAGGGTACATTAGCGCGCTTCCCTCCTCCCATCGCAACCTTCAATGCAGTTCACAGCTGGCATTCGCAGCAAGCAGTTGTCTCCACAGACTGCTGCCGCTCCATGTAAAACTTACCAGATGGGGTAGTTGGACATGGCGTGAAGCTCATACCCACTTTCTTTCAACCGTTGCAGTAAGCCCTCCATTCCGTCCAAGAAACGATAGCTTTGCACCTGCAGGCACAGCCGTGCTCGACGGATGGCACGTCCTGGCTGCAACTCCAGGCAGATTGTGGACGCGCTGCTTACCATGTGCTCCACCAAGGCTGCCCCATCGAAGATCCTGCCGTCCTGGAAGAACTGCAAGACAATGACTGGACTTGCTGGTAATCTTGCAAGCTTAAAGCTCAAGTGCACACTTGATCCCACGGGCTGCACGCCCTTGGACTGTGCTGGCAGTAACTTGTCCGCAGTAGACCTGAGGGCCTAACCTCCGAGCGGCAGAGCCTGGCATGCAATGGAACGACACACGTGCGTGCATACTTGGATACACGGGCGCACCTTGGCAAAAAGTTCACCCTCGGTGATCAGTGACCGCTCAAATTCAACCCAGGCTGTTGGATGCTTACTTTCCAAGAGCTGCAATTAAGGGAACACCGTTGAGACTCTGCAAGAAGAGCTTGTACTCAAGGACTCCAGCAAGTCTCATAGTCCAGTGCCGCTGGGGTTGCAGTCGTTGATAGGCTGGATTATTACAGCAGGTAACTTCCCACCTCCTTGAAAGTGATCTGGAAGAACTTGGGCATCTCTTGGTAGAATGGATCATAGCAAACCGTGTCCTGAACAGAAAGTTTGTGCCCTTCAACACCGTAGAGAACCAGGTTAGACCGCAGTAACAGCGGGAGACCACAGACTATTGCCTACCATAACGTCGACCAGGAGGACGGGTTTCCGTCTTGGAGGGCTTGCCTGGCTGCCTTCAGCCGTTTCCAGTTTTGCTGTACAAGCGAAGGCTCGTCTAGCACATGGCTGTGCAGCCGCTGCCATGTGATGTCGAGCTTGGTTGACCTGCAGTGAACAGCGGCCAGCCTGCAGCATCGATCTCGCACCTTGAGACAGCATCACCAATCCAGTATTGCCTGGGCTGTCAGGCTTCTCCTAGATCCAGCTGGACTTCACCCTGCTGGGCATGCTGACTGCCAGGCTGGGGGAACTCTTCTGACGAGTGAAGCTATGTCGACGAGTGAAGCTCACACACTCGTACTATTGTGTTGCTGTGAAGTAGCTACTTCGTCTCCTGACCCAGACCCTCAAAAGGATGACACACCAGCAGGTGCCCTGGCATTGAGCGTAACAAAGAGATGGCCCCGCAGCTTAGCAATGGTGCCATGGAAATGGAGCAGGAGTATGTTGGGCCTCGACAACTGATCAACAAGTACGAGTATGTGAGGCTCCTGGAGCAAGCTCTCCACAGGCTTGGCTATGCTAGTGTGGCCAGGCAGCTTGAGCAAGCCTCGGTGAGTGCAGGGTGGCTGGCTAGTCTTATAGTCACGTACCGCTGCTGACGCTTATGTAGGCCTTGCTTCCAGGGCTCCTACCCGTCTGAGCCTCGCTCTGTGGTGACACCTGCTTGCTGCCCAGTCTGTTGTTTTCAGCTAGTGGAAGTTCTGGTGCAGGGCATAGACATGCAGCCCAAGTCAGCCACGGAGTTCCGCAGCGCGGTGCTGGGTGGTCAGTGGGACACGGCGCTGCAGCTGCTGCCACAGCTGGTGGCGAGCGGGTTTGACCTCAAGCACGCTCAGTTCTTGCTGCTACGGCAGAAGTACATAGAAAGCGTGCGGAGAGGAGATACTGCGGCGGCATTGCGGTGCCTGCGCTCTGAGCTGCAGCCCCTGCAAGTCAACCAGAAGTTGCTGCACCGCTTAGCAGGTCAGTGTTGTTTCAGGTTGCCCAACACCAGGGGCCAGCAAGTAGGCTCTGGGAGCTGAGGAGCTGCCCTGACACCAAGCTGCTGCTCCAGGCTGCATGGGCGGCCGTGTGGTGCGTGCAGACCAGGTTGTGCTGGTGCATCCCCTGGCTATTGCGGTCGCCAGTGGAAACTGCACCTCCATCGCAAGCAAGACTTTGCACATGCTCTTTGCTCCCGCTCAGGCCTGCTGCTACACCCAGCAGCCTCCCAGCAACAGCAACAGCAGCAGCAGCAGGTGGCCAACGGCACGGCAGCCACCGACGGGGCAGCAGCCAGCCCGGTGGCACTCGTGCAGGGGGCGGCCAGCAGCCCGGGCTGGGTGGGCGGCGGTAGCCGGGAGGACGTGCTTGCTGAGCTGTGTGCCCACCTGCCTCCCAGCCTCATGATCCCCGATGGCCGCTTGGAGGAGCTGGTGGAGCAGGCCCTGCTGGCGCAGCTGGACAAGTGCCAGTTCCACAACGCCACCCACCTGCGCATGTCGCTGTTCGCCGACTATCAGGTGGGTCGGTGGGTTGCGGGAGGAGCCAGTGGATGGAAGGGGTGAGTGAGTGGCGGTTTTGGATGCTGGGGCGGGAGGTGAGGTGCAACATGGTTGAGAGGATCAGGTGCAAGGAAGGCATCTTGCGGTAAATGTTGACATGAAGCTTACCTTGGGATTGTGAACATGTAGGAGTTGTTGGTTATGGTTGGAGTGCTCAGAGTCAGCGCAGCGAGGCAAGCTACTTCATCCATCCCTGCATGATTACACCATGTGTGACCTGGTAAGCTTCAGCCGGCATCTGCGTCATGATGCTGTTACGGTCGATCCCTATGTAATGCTTCAGCTGCTTGCCTCCCTTGCAGGCTGGGTTGGAGCAGCTGCCCACCCAGCCAAGTCAGGTGCTGGACAAACACACAGACGAAGTCTGGGCAGTGCAGTTCAGCCATGACGGGAGGCACCTAGCTTCAGCGGCAAAGGACGGCTGCGTCATACTCTGGTGCGCATGGATGCTGGACCCGCTGAGTGCGCCTTGCTACCCTGATTGGACTGCTGCTGTCCGCCACATGCTCACCCGCGATGACACCATTACTCATGAGCAGTCCAAACTCTGGCAACTCTTTGCAGATTGATACTCTATCTTTCTGATGCGGGGGCGCATGCCGTGTTTTCCGTCAGTATACCTGCCTCGTTCTCTGTCTCATGTCGAGCTGCACGGCCTCCAGTGCTCGCCAGCTTGTGCTGCCTGCAGGTCGGTGTCTCCCAGCGGCGAGGTGGGGTTCCTGCGGTATGTGTTCCGCAGCAGCAGCCCCGTGAACATCGTAGCTTTCAGCCCCACGGACGACCTGCTGCTAGTAGCAGGCAATGACAACGTGGTGCGCCTGTTTGAGGTGGCCAACCCGGGGGGGACGGGCTTGCGGCATGAGTTTAAGCACCACAAGGATGCGGTGAGTGAGCGAGCGGGCAGGGCCGTGCCTGCGAAACGGGGGTGGGGGGGGGNGGGGGGGG
>BBXU01001605.1:0-10987 GCA_001598975.1 Parachlorella kessleri | reverse complement strand
CCTCTGCATGACCTGCGTGTGCTGCTGGGAAAGGTAGGTCCTGCAGGGCCCGATCAGAGCAGTCAGGCCGAGTGTCATCCTTTGCAGGCACTCTGTGACAAAAGCTGCTTCCAGTGCTTGGCGTTTGCTGCTTGCCGGCCTGGGTTCAGTTATGGAGCCTACTGTGCAGCGCGCAGAGTTGGTCACAAGGCACCAATGAGAGCGGTTCCTTGCTCACTCCCGGTGTCTGCATTGTGTGCGCACTGTGCAGGTGACAGCCTGCTGCTGGTTCCCCGACGGGCAGCAGTTCTTGACCGCCGGACACGATTATGCACTGTACATTTGCGGCATCAATGGCAGCATAGTGCGCACAGTGAGGCAGGAGCAGAGGCTGTACGACGCGCTAGTCAGCAGGGACGGCAGTACCGTAGTTAGTGTGGGGCAGGACAAGAAGCTGCACCTGCTCAGGTGGGGCGGCGGTGACTGCCGAGACGGGGGGCGAGGGTCCATTGTTCAGAGGAGTAAGCCTGTTTGTTACCTTTCAAAGCTCCCGTACGCCGCCTGGTCGAGTTGGCTTTCAGATGCCATCCTGATATCCCCGTGGGCTGTGCTGGGACCTCGCAGCCAGGTTGTGCAGTGGAGTAGTCAGCCGTGCTTGTAGCCTTTGGCTGTTGCGGAGCCAGCCTTCGGTGGCAAGTGCCCTGTCCGTGCATGCGCGTGCAGGCTGTCTGACGGGCGGGAGGCCAGCATCAGCGAGGGCCCCGCGGCCATCACCTGCCTCTCCGCCTCGCTGGATGGCCGCTACATGCTGGCCAACCTGCAGTCGCACGTCATCCACCTGTGGCCGTTGGGCGACACGGCGGCGCCCACCCACCCCTCCTCGGCATTCCCAGCCAGCAGGCCGGGCTCTGCAGACCCCCTGGACGCGCTGCCCAGCGCGCCGCTGCAGGAATACCGAGTAGGCGAAGCGCGGCCCAGCAGATATGTGATCAGGTGAGACCTGCCAGCTGGCTGGGATCAGGCAGCTCAGGCTCACTAACTGTTGTGTGTCCCCTTCTCCAAGCTGCCATGTCTCTATAGAGGGCTGCCTTGGTTCACAAGTGGCCAGGCCAAGTGGGCTGCAGAAGGTCGGCAGCAGTGTCATGGGAACCGAGCAGTGTGGAGTGTGGCGTCCCTGCCGATGCATACCCCTGCTTGCTGCTCCTGCACGGTGGGAAGGCTCCTGAGCAACATGCTTATGACGCTGGCTGCTCACGTGTGTGCGCTTGGATCAGTGGGGAGTCACCAGCAAAGCTGGAGTCTTGCGTGGGGTGGTGACTAGCTTAGTGATGTGTGGGTCGGTGGAGCGCATGGGCAGGAAGGGGAGGCGCCGGCATACGCTTACGTGCGCGTGTGTCAGGGCGCTGCAGGACAGCAAGCCTACATTTGCCTGTTTGATAATCCATTCCCTTGCTTAGACTAGTTCTATCCAAGGTTGCAGGTAGGGCAAACAGAGGTAAGGCTGGGAAGGACTGTGTGGAAAGGACTGAATGCAAGGTGTGGTCAGGGGCGTGCCTGGGTATCTGACTTTCAGAGATAAGCAAAGGTGACTTGCCTCCAACCCAATACAGGAGCACTATGGGTGGCGCTGGCAACAGCTTTGTTGCTTCAGGCAGCGAGGACTGCAAGGTCTACATCTGGCACCGCGACAGCGGCGACCTGCTGCACGTGCTGGAGGGCCACAGCGGCACAGTGAATGCAGTGGCTTGGAACCCCAGGAACCAGTACCAGCTGGCCTCGGTGTCGGATGATGGCACAGTCAGGGTCTGGCTGGCCAAGGTGGCCATGGGCTACAGGCAGTAGCTAGCTGTGCAGGAGCAGCTGGTAGGGTAGGAGTGCTTTGCAGGTGGCTAGGGACTTCCACACAGGGTAGCTTGTGGGTGGGGTGGGGGAGGGGCAGCATATGGTGTTGGCTGTGTGTACAAAGGGCTTGCTGTGGTGGCAAGGGTGGCTCATCTTCCGCTGTAGGCCTAGGGCGCAGCGCATGTATAGATACTCTGGCGTGTACCCATATTGTATGCTAAGTTTGGGTTCCACATTGTTATGGGAGCTTGCACAGCTGCTGGACCAGAAAACCTAACAGAACTTCACAGAAAAGAGCAAAGAAGCAAGGTAGTGTTAAACAATACAACATGGACTCTGGAGTCTACCCGAGGAAAACCGAACGATGAGATCAGGTCTTGAGGAAGAGCGCTAGGCCAGCCAGCCCAACAAAGAAGACACACGAAAGGGCAATGCCGGCAGCATTTGAGGAGCCCTCAAAGTCCCAGTTGCCATCAATATACTTCTCAAAATCTTCGGCATTCTCAAAGGGAGGGAAGCAGCCCCCGCCAGCCGCGCCCTCAGCCTCCGCCTCTGCACCAGCCAGGCAGGCAGCACAGCAGTGCAGTCAGTCCCCAGGGCTACAGGTTGAAAGCTGTCAATGCCTCACTTCCACCCTATATGGATACATGTTCAGAGAGGGCAAAGTAACCGGGGGGGTAACCCTTGACAGCCAGTGCCATCGCCACAGAGTCGGTGGCCACAGGTGCAACAGTACTCAAGGGTCAAGCTCACAAGCAGCTGTTAGCTGAGTAGCCCTGTTCCCAACCACATCCCTCCCCTTCACCCCCATACAAAGAAAAGCCAACGCAAGCAGCTTCCACAATGCGGACACCACTGTACACCAGGGCCATGTGTATGCCTGCACCACATGCTCGCCATACATCGCACTCAGCTCGGCTCACCGCTCAAGAGGCGCCGCTTGCCGCCGCTGGTGGTGGCCTCGCCCTCGCTGGGTGGGCTGTGCGCCTCGCCCTCGCTGGGGCTGGGGGAGCTGTGCGCCTCGCCCTCGCCGGCGGCCTCATGCTCCTCCTCCTCCTCCTTGTCCGCACTGGACTCGCTTGGAGATGACTCACTCTCACTGCTGGCAGGTGCCTCAGCCTCGCCCTCGCTGGAAGGTGCCTCAGCCTCGCTGCTCGGAGACGACTCACCCTCGCTGCTGGAAGATGCCTCACCCTCGCCGCTTGAAGGTGCCTCAGCCTCGCTGGAAGGTGACTCACCCTCGCTGGAGGACGACTCACCCTCGCCGGAGGATGACTCGCCTTCACTCTCGCTATCCTGCAGAACACGGAAGGTGGCAAGCAGGGAGGAGGTCTGGCAGAGACCTGACAGACATCATGCCTACAGCCCTCACAGGCCAGCGGTGATACACTCCAGCAAGCACACTTGCTCGGAAATGAGACAACCATGCAAGGACCAGGTTCCAACCTGCAGCAAGTTGTTTGCAAATGCCCAGTGACTGCAGCGAGCACAAATCTGGAACCCTTCCGCATTCCCTTCGACCCACCGAAAAGACGAAAAGCTCGCACTCCTTCACATAGTCCTCCCAGTCATCGGAAAATACCTGCAGCCAAGAAGGTCCTGCTTGCATAAGTCAGAGGCACAGGACAGGAGCCTTATGTCCTCCTCACAAAGGGGACAACTGCCTTGAGCAAAACTTAGCAAGGAGAGCGGGGCTAGTTGCGCCAAATGGTGTAGGCGGCGCTACTGCGCCAGAGCTGACTCTAGGGTGGGACCCACCACCTTTCAAGCAAGCACTCACGTGGAAACAACGCTGAATCTCGGACTGCAAGGGGCAATTTTTGTTCTTGGTGCCCCAGACAGCGTCTTGGAGTATCTGGTAGCACTCCCGTAGGCAGGCCTCGTCGCAGCCCTCCACCGCTGGGCCCTCTGTATATTTCTCCCAAAGCTCGTTGATCTCTTCTAGGCACTCGCCCTCAAGGTGGTCGATTTCCGAGTCGATGCTGCAGGAGGCAGGGGTTACTACAGGGTTTGGACCCGTAAAGCACCCCCGGACCAGGGCGTGCAGGTCAACTCGCGCCACTGCGTGCACTTCTCACTATCTGCGTCCTGGGAGCGCACAAAGTGCATGCTGCTGCATCATGACAGCAGCTTACCTTCCATCTGCCGCCACGAAAGTGACCAGCACGACGGCAAGTGCCGCAACGAGGAGGGTGCGGGCCGCCATCACAAGCTAATAGCGGTACCACTTTCTAAAGATCGCCGCCGTTAACATTGGGAAGCATATGGGGTCGGGGCACCTATCTTGTTCAGCTTGTGCCGAGCGTGTGCCAAGCACGCCAAGGCACGGTGGGGGGCGCCATCTTGCGCCCCACAGGCAGGAGGCTGCTAGCACAGCATTCCCTGAATGTCAAGCATGGAGAGCACATATGGATTCCCTAATAGAGTTTTTCTAGTCCTGTCGGTGCTGTGGTTTTCATGCAGCCGGGTTGTGGTCCAAGCCACCGAGGGTGGAGCAGACCCCAGCCAGCT
Source organism: Parachlorella kessleri (assembly GCA_001598975.1). NCBI lineage: Eukaryota > Viridiplantae > Chlorophyta > Trebouxiophyceae > Chlorellales > Chlorellaceae > Parachlorella > Parachlorella kessleri. The sequence continues at coordinate 6,655 of BBXU01001605.1, read as the reverse complement.
TTTGAGGTTTTGGTTGGACGAATATGCCTTCGGTACTGGGGAGACGAGTCTTCTGGAGGAGGCTGTGGCTCGGGAGCCCGGTGCCGAGGTGGCGGGTCGCACACAGACCCGCTTCTTCACAACAAAAGGCTTCCAGGCTCCTGGGAAGTGGGATGTGTACTGGACTAACGGGAAGGTAGGCCTGAGCCAACTGCATCATGCCTGTAGCTGCAGGGGACGACCCAGCCTGCCGGTGAACCGAAGTGGTGGGCTTTGATATGCCGGTTGGCCCGCTGTTCCTGCAGGGGTGCTTGGCGGCTTTCAAGCGCAAGCTCCAGCCCCGTCACTTGGTCAGCTGCTTACCAGGCACGGAGGTCATTACGGAGAAATCACGGCTGTTTGCCACCTTGGAGGCAGCGTTTGGCAGCGCAGCGGCAGCCAGAATCTCCCCGCTGGCCTTCACCTTGCCCCGCCAGTACTTCCAGCTCGCCCAGACGGTCAGACAGGTGAATGACCGTTACTACGTCGTCTCTTGCTGCTGCCACGACCTACATCTAGGACCAGGAGTCAAATGATAGTCCTTGGCATGAGAGGGCAGCTGGCTTATTGCATATGACACTGCCTAAGCCTGGTTGTTGGGAAAGCTTGCTCACAGAGCGTTTTCATTTTTCAAATCTGTGTGAACGAGCATCACGTCAAGCAACACATGCAGGGTGTGGCTTCAAGCTGGGTCCTGAAGGAGGAAGTTCACCAGGTATCTGCCAGCCGGCCTCACTGCGAGTGTGGGTACATGGGCCAATCGTGCGCTGCTCAGAACTGCTAGCAATCTAAGAGTGGCCTGAATGTGTTACTTGCTTGTTATTGCTTTCTGGTCTCTTTGTGTTGGTCTCTTAAAGTGATGAAGAAGAGCACTGAGGGACAAGCCCTGGTTCTGCAGGGAAAGGGCGTGCATGTGACGCCAACAGCGACACTGCTGACCACCTCGCTGCAGCGCTCTAGGGGAAAAGTGAGGTTCCGCCTAGCCCAGCAGCTCATCACCAACCAGCTCTTGGTGAATGATCGTCCTTTTTACATCAGGTGAACTGCTGGCAGACAGCGATCTTGTCTTGCGATGGCACGGCGCAAACGTCTCAGGCTCTCTTTTGTGCCGTGAGAGCCGTATTATTATGGCTAGCCAGGCAGTAAGCATGCAAGCCCATTAACTCCAGCTCATGTGGAGAGTTGCGCTGGTTCCCCGGCAGTTGTTAACGTCCCTGGTCCCCACATGCTACGTTGGTTTGCTCCCATGCGCAGGGCGTGGATCCTGGTCTTTGGCTCCAACCCCGTGCGAGCCTACCTCTTTGATGGTGGTGTCGTGGTGTTTGGCCAGCAGCGCTCCGGCCCCAGCCAGCAGCAGCAGGGGCAGGGCGGCAGGGCTGACGCCCTGATTGTGAACCTGTGGCGGCAGGACCGTAAGGCTGCGGACCCCTGGAGCCTCCAGCAGCTAAGGGACCACCTGGACGCTCACCCAGCCTGGGGTCCTGGCACCTTCCAGGGCGTGTGGCAGCAGATGCAGGTTGCAGTGGCTGCTACAGTGGCCTCAGCGGTGCCTCGCATGCGCCGCGCCTCGGCACGCCTGGCTGGCTACAGGCCCCAGTCCACGGGCTTTGCTGTGTTCGGGGCGGACTTTGTGTTGGATGCCACCCTGAAGCCGTGGCTCATCGAGATGAACGCCTTCCCCTCACTCGCTAGGAAGGTCATAACAGCTGCCAAGAACCGCACAGCGAGGGGGGGCGGCAGCAGCGGCAGCGCGGGCGGCCTCAACCCCTTTGATGAGCAGAAGAGCCGCTTCATCGACGGCATGCTGTCCATCATGCTGGCCCGCCATGAAGTCCATCGGGAGCAGCAGCAGCAGCGGCAGCAGGAGCAGCAGCAAACAACAAGTGAAAGGGTGGAGCCAGCCACAGCGCAGCAGGCTGGGACTGAGATGCAGCAGGCCCTTGCGGTCATATGCAGTGAAGCAGCCGCAGCAGTGAGCAACGGCTTTGCTGACGTCACCCCTGCAGTCTACCAGGCACTGGACTGCCTGGCAGGTCGCCGTGGCAATGACAGCTGCACGGCATTGGATGGCCTGCCTGCTGGGATGCCAGCAGGGCAGCAGTGCACTGCACCCGCCTCAGGATGGGAAGCCTGGCTTCAAGGGTGGCAGGCATGGCTAAGCCGCTGCTTGCATGTGCTGCCTCCCATCAGGTGGAGTGAGGCATTGACGAAGCCTGAGAAGCGTGCAATACGTTTTAAGCGCTCTGCTTGGGACTCCCAGTATAGCTTGTTGAGTTTTGGTGCATGTGACCTTTCTTCCAGTACACCGTGATGAGGGTGCCTGCCCCTCCTAGGTTTGCTGAAGAACTGCATGTCTTGCAGCGTGACAATGGATTTTTCGTCGAATTTTTTGTTACATCTTTTATTGTGAACTTCTCGCATGTCCAGAAAGGAACAACAGGACCTTGAGGCAAAACCACCAAGGATTCATGTGGGAAAGCAAGGCAGGTGTTGCAGCGAGCCCCCACAAGTGCTGTCCACATCAACCTCAAGCGAGTTTCTCCTGCTGGCTTGACAACATGTGACAGGCGCACAGCATGCCTCACTTCTTGGCTGTGATGAAGTGGCACTGGTTATTCCCAATGTGCAAGCTGCCATCTTGCTGCAAGAACCCCTTGCTGGTTAATGCCTCCTTCAGCTTGCTCTGGGCAGTTTCAAACGCATCCTCTTGGCCCTGCACTCACATAACACAGGAACTGACGCATAAGCAAAAAGCAGGGCCCAGGTGTTGCACTGAGTTGCGCTCAAATGCATTGAGGCCTGACCCTTCCCAGCCATAACCTCAGTTCGCACCGTCTGAATCCCATTATAGAAATTCACGCTGTGAAGTGTTTCACCCTGGCTTCAAGAAGTGATGGATCACTGCCAGTGGCAATCTCCACACTCTCAAGGGAGTGCCACAATTCAGCCAAGGCATTTCGCCACCAGACAATTAAATGCTGCCTCTCCCAGTTTGTGCAAAATCTGCCACCATGGACGATATTTAGTAGCAGAGGGGGAGGACCACAGCACCTACAGCGGCCAAATGAAGACCAGGCAACAAGCTCAACACCCCTTCATGACTGAAGAGCATTAGCTTGGCCCACCTCGCGCTTCCGCTTCTCCAGGATCCTGGCCAGCGGGAGCGGCATCTCCAGCATGGCCTGCCACCAGCCCTCGGCCGGCAGCGTATACGTCCCAGCAGCATCCCCACGCACAATCTCACGGAAGTGTGCGGCCTGCAGCCCCTCCAGCAACTCGTGGGCATCATCGCCAAACTTGGTAGCCAGGCTGGGAGGGGTGCCTTTCATGGCCTCAGGGTCCAGCTCTGCACGGTGTGAAATGGAGTTAGGGATAGCCCCACTTGTTGGTAGTTCGTCATTTTGATGCCGGTCGCCCCTCTGCCGCCCTTTGCTATAGCATGCTGCATGCATCCGTCTGCCTTGCACGCCCCTGCCAACCGTTGCGATACTATATGCGCTGGGATGCAGAGAGCTCAGCAGTCAGAAATACTTGGCATCAGCTGGTACCCAGCCGCGTGCCTGAGCAGAAGCGTATGAAGGTGTGCATGTATGGCCACCGGGGCAGGGACTTCCAGACTGTGACCACCAGGAGGCCGCCAGGCTTGAGGACCCGATAGATCTCGTTCAGAGCTGATGACAAACTCGACACAAACATGAGGCCTGCAGCCATGGTCAGGATCGAACCAGCCTTGGTCAAAAGCGAGTATGGTTGTTGGTCTTGAATTGAGAAGTTGGCACCGTGTCAAACCAAAGTGGGAACACCAGTTCGTCGCCATGCCAAATCCTAGGTAGACTCAGCACCTCCAGACACTGTGCGCCTGCCGGACGTGCATGCGCACTCACCAAAAGAGCATGTCACAGCATCAAAGCTGCTGTCCGAGTAATTGTGCAGCTCTTCGGCGTCAGCCGTCTCGAAAGTGACGCGGTCTTGCACCCCCGCTTTCCTTGCCCTGGCTTGCCCTAACTGTTGGTAACCTGACTCCAGGTCGGTTGACACGATGTGGGCAGCGGGCAGCCGCTTTGCGAGCGTGATGGCAGGCTCGCCTGACGCGCTGGCAAGGTCCAGCACCTGCACTGGGGCTTTTTCGACCATGTCTAAGTACATGGGCCTCTTGCTTGGGCCCTGTTATGACAGCTGCTGTTACCAGAATGATGCAGGGACTGCGGTGGTGGTCTCAAGGCTGAAGAGCAGGCGGAGCCATGCAACAAACAGCACGGATTGGACAGCTGCAAATCTTGATTAAGACCTGGAGTCTCACAGCAGGACTGCTAGCCAAATGCTATATGCCCAGTCCTGCTGTCTGGCTTGGCAAACAACCTGCACACCTACCTTCACTGCAGTGTCCCTGCCAAAGTGGCTCTCCAGGGTGTCTGCATATTTCTGAAGAACCTCTGGCACAGCGTTTGACTCAATGACCCATTTGGAATACCCTGTAGGTGGCATGGTAGAATTAGTGACGTTGGAGTGACCTCCCAAACTGCACCCTTGAGCTGATGACTACCAAGGCTAGGTGCCGTAGCCAGGTTATAGCAGGCCAGATAAGTTGCCAAAAACGCGCGCACCTTCCCAGAGTCCCACTTGTTCTGTGCATATAACTCAAGTCAACGAGCAGTGCACACCTGGAGCTGCCTTCTGCCAATGCTCACGCTGCAGTGCCTTCAGCTCGGCTGCCTGCACGCCACCAAGGCAATACCCCTATTTAAGCACCGTACCAGCATTGAAACATAAGGCAAAGCAATAACTACGCACTCCTGCAACTGGTTTAAACGCAGGCAGGATAGCGCGTGCAAAAGTGCTGATTAGCACGACACCACATGCAAGTCCTCACGCTTGGCTGTTGTGCCATCTTGGCTGACGGATCTTGTAGCCGTTGTAACTGACTTCCACATAGCCTATCCTACGGTGGTCTGCGAAAGGAGGACCTCGACCGAAGCCTGCTTTGCGTGCTACGTGACTAGGCCTTGGATGGTTCATCATTGATGCCGACCACTCTGCGATCAGGCTCGTTGCAGCAACAGTCTGACAGAAAGCTGCTGCAGTGAACCGCCGTCACGGGTAGTTGCACACGATGCCTCCTGCTGGAGAAGCTCAATGCATTCGCAGGTATACCCAGCTTTCCGTGTTGTTGACGGTTGAGAGAAATAGACTACTGACTGTGTGCGTCACAAGGTTCTACAGGCAGCCAGCACGGGGGGTCAGTTATGTGACTGTCATCCATTAGTATGGGTGGCAGATAGTGCGAACAGGGAATGAGAGCTGGGCTGGGCTGGAGTGACAGTGCTGGATGCAGAATGAGCCTGAGTCTTGCCTGAGTGACTGTCATCCATTGGTTGTTGTAAGGGCACATTGGCACGCCTAAGCACCGTGCCTACTGCTAACGTTTCCTCCGCATCAGCCGTCTCAAGGTGACCCGGTCCTGCAAACCTGCTGCACCGCCCTGGCCCGTCACAGCTCTTGGAAGGTGTCTGCCACGCCTGTGGAGACTTAGTGGGCGTTGGCCACCGTGAGGGCACGCTCGCCAACGCGCTGCAAGGTGGTGCTGGTGCCTCACCAACAGCAATTTCGACTTCAAAGCTGTTAGGTACTACGAGAGCACTTTGCCACGCTGAGCAACATGCCTGCTGCTGGGGACACAGCACTAGATCTGGCGTGCACCCCAAGAAGCAACAACTACGACTGGCGCGTTACAGCAGTTAAAGCCAGTCGCCAGCGCTGCTCACTTCTGAGCCGTAATAAAGTGGCACTGGTTGTTTTCAATCCGTAAGCTGCCGTCTGGCTGGAAGAAGCCCTTCTGTGTCAAAACCTCCTTCAGTTTGCTTTGCGCAGATCCAAATGCATCCTCCTGGCCCTGTAGCACATGGGCATGAGTGTAGTCCCCTTTAGCCTTTAAGCAGCACTCGTATCGCAAGGCTTACACTGCACGCACAAATATGGCCGAAGGCCGAGCCAGCTAGCCACGCTGGCACCGAAAATGAGACCAACACCAATACGCCACTGGGGACATCCGAACATGCCAGCGTGCCTGCCTACCTCTTGAGTCCGCTTGGCCAGGATCCTGGCCAGGGGCAGTGGCAACTCCAGCATGGCCTGCCACCAACAGTCAGCCGGCAGCGCAAAGGTGCCAGCAGCATCGCTCCGCGCAACATTACGAAAGTGAGCGGCCTGTAACCCGTCCAACAACTCCGGGGCATCATCACCAAACTTGAAAGCGATGCTTGGCGGGGTGTTTTTCAGTGACTCAGGGTCCATTCCTGCACCCGAAGGAGGTTCCTTCATTGAAAAATCCACTATTGTGGTGCCTGAAACCACCGTGCCTATACCACCATGCATGTCAGGTAGGCAATACCTAAACTAGCCGGCAAGCTATGGATGCCAGGTTGCTGGCATCGATTGCACAAGGAGGTAGACAAGAAGTCTGTGGTGCTTGGGTCACCTTGTGGCATGCCAGGTGGGGCCCTAGCTGTTGCTCAGGTGCAGCTGACGACAGCTGGCTTTATCCCCGCAGAATATGGCTCAATCCATGAGTTTTGAACAACTCCCTGGCTCATGCTCACAGATGTGTGTGTATGTGTGGGGGGGAACGGGGGGGGGGGGG
>BBXU01001602.1:0-52592 GCA_001598975.1 Parachlorella kessleri | reverse complement strand
CGCGGGCGCAGGGGGGCGAGAGAGAAGGAGGAGGGGAAGGTTTTTTTGGCAGGGTGGTGGGGTGGATTGGGAAGGTGCAGCGTGCGCGAGCGGGGCAGGTCCCGCCCTGGCTTGGTGCCTGGCTAGGGTAGGGTTTGCAAGCAAGCTGGACGGTCGAGCGGTGAGTCGGGAAGGATCGTTCGGTGGGCAGGCGTGGCTGCCTGTAGTTGGGGCGCTGTCTGGACACAGTCGGGCTCGTTGTGAGAAACGCAGCAGTGAGAAAGATATATTGTGTCAGCCCCTGTGCAACAAACGTCCTGGACTTGCACCTGGCTCGGTCTGACTTGGTTGGCCATGCCCCCCCAGCCGTGCAAATCCAGAAGTTGCCACACCCCTCTTGTGGTCTAACCTCTGCAAAACTTTGCCCTGGTCCGCAGGCCGAGCCGCGCGCCGCGCTGTCCCTGGCTGCCCGCGAGGCGAGCCACCTGCTGAAGCTGAACGCCAGCGACATGGTGCTGTACTCCGCCAAGGTCATCCCCGGCAACGACACGCGCGTGATGGAGATGATGAACAGGATCGCGGAGATCGGGCCCGAGATTGTGATGGGCAGGGACGAGAAACTGCACACCTCAGGCCACGCCTACAAGTGAGTGGGCCGGCGGGCGGGGATGGCGCTGGTGCCTGCTGGATGCGCAAAGCCGCCTGTTGAGCTTTTCTAGGGAAAGACTTGGTCTGCTGGCAGGCTTGATTGCGCAGTACCCAAAGGGCAGCTGGGTAAAAGTAGGAGAAGCTGGCATCCATAGGAATGAGGCAGCCATGCAGCCACCAGCTGCTCACTGTGTGAAGTGACACTACAGCTGTCATTCAAGGCCAGGCAGCATGCCAGATAGCACGAGCAGGGGCATGGTCACCGCCAGCCTTCCCTTGGAGGAGATGCGATGCATGTCCTTGGCAATGGTGGTCAGCTGGGTCCCTGCATGCTAAGCTTCTAATTGTGACAAGTGCCGCTTGCAGGGGCGAGCTGGAGGAGCTGATCCGCTACGTGAAGCCTCAGCACTTCCTGCCCGTGCACGGGGAGTACGCCTTCCTCTGTGCCCATGCCCAGGTGCGCACTTTGGAGCTGCTGAGTGACTCTTGTGCTGCCGGCGGACTGCATGCCGGAGCATGGCTTGGCCCGACAGCTTGTCATGGATAAGTGTCTGCCAGTGGTCGGTGGGAGCTTGAACCAGCTTCAGGCAGCACGCACGGCTGTTGGGCAGTGCCACATCCCTGGCGATCTGGGTGAAGCAGTGCACTGGATCGATCTGGGAACAGATGGTGGCGCTGTGGAGCGTGTGCATTTGCCAGGCAGCGGAAGCCTGTAGGCTGGGCTTGCCCATCATGGCCAACGTCCTGACACCGTTGCTCTTCCCTGGCTTGCACGGGTGTGCACACTTTGTTTACTCTGCCCGCCTGCCTGTGGCGCTGCCCCCGCCCTGCAGCTGGCGCGTGACAACGGGGTGCATTTCACCGAGGTGATCCGCAATGGTCAGATGCTGGGTGTCCAGGACCGCCGCAACGCGCGCACGGTCAGCACCGGCAGCATGAACGTGCTGGGCGAGGCGGCGCTGCAGCTGCTGTACAATGATGGCAACAAGGTGGGCGACCCGTGAGCTCAAGGGTTTGCCGTTGCAGCGCTAGCTGAACCTGCTAGATCAGGCTGTCTGTGGCGGGCCCTGCTGTAACAGTGCTGCACAGCTGCTGTTTGGAGCTGTAGGCTTGACGGCTGCAGCACGGCAATTTTTAATTTCGACCTGGAAGTTAGTGAGGCAAGACTGTGCCAATCAGTAGTCACAGCCGAGCCCCGTCTCTATCCCAACCCCCCTGCTCCAGGGCACCGGCACGGCCGACGAGATGGCCCTGGAGGAGCGCCAGGTGTTGGCAGTAGAGGGAATCATCATCGCGTCAGTCGATGTGGTGCGCGACCCAGCGGTGGCAGCAGCGCAGCCGGGCCCCAACGCCGACCCCGCCGCGCTGGCAGCCACCTCAGCGGCAGCTGCTCGCGCCAAGCTGCGGGCTAAGATCCGCGTCACCACCCGCGCCATGTGGGTGGACAGCGGCCGCTTGCTGCAGCAGCTGCACGCCGCGGCGGACGCGGCGGTGTCGCGGCTGCCGGGGGACGCCAACCTGACCGCGGTGGAGAGGGTGGTGGCGGATGCCATGCGCCGCACCTGCAAGCAGTTCAACGGCCGCAGGCCTGATGTGGTGGTCATTGCACACGAGGCCGACCCCAGGGCGGCGGTGGCAGCCGCTGGCAGCCGCACGCGCCAGGCAGACACCGCCGCGGCCGCAGCGGGCGCTGGCCAGGCCGGCGGGGCCGCGCCCAGCAGGGGGGCGGCGCCCGCTGCGGCTCAGCAGCAGCTGGGCCCCGCAGCTGCCGCGCTGCGGAAGCGGGCGGCGGCGCAGAGAGAGCGCGACTTGCTGTTTGCTGGGCGCGGTAACGAGGCCGAGGTCAGCGCTCCGTCAGGTGGGACTGACTGTCGGGGGTGCTGTCGCACACATATCTCCTGGAGCATTAGGAGCAGTCTGTGACCACTCACGCTACTGTTGACAGGCTCCCCTGCATCAGTGGAGTTCTCTGTGTGGGTGATGCCCTCGTAGAAGGTTGGTTTCATGAGGGTATGGGTCTTCTCTGCCCGCTCTGCTGCAGATGAATCCTCGGATGAGGAGGAGCCAGCTGGCAGCACAGGACCCACAGCAGCAGCCGGAGAGGAGCCGCAGCAGCCCTCCCAGCTTGCCGCGAGGCTTGCTGGCAGCAGAAGGGGCGCCAGCGGCATGCTGATGCGAGGCCAGGCCCCTCCGCCCAGGTCAGAGCAAGAGGCTGGGGCGGCATCGGCAGCAGCAGCTACAGGCGCTGCAAAGAGAGCGGCGCCACCGACGGCAGGCGGCAAGCCGCCGCTCCCCCTGCCTCGTCGTCGGCGGGCGAGCGACTCCACCTCCGGCCTCAGCCCTCAGCCTTGAGCGGATGGTGCTTTGTCATAGTGAGGGTGAGGTGGCTGCAGGAGTGTGAGCTTTGGCCGCATCTCCTGGCAATTTTGCTGTTTATGTACTGGGCCACTCGGGGTGCTGGCTGGCTCGTGTTGTTGCTAGATCCTCGGCATCTGCTCTGAGAACTGCCATATGTCCGTTTGACAATGAGTGAGGCACCCCAACCACAATGTCCTTCCACATCATGACCCCACACCTTGTGTAGTGCTATGCTGCAAAGTGAATCATAGCAAAGCTCATGAAGCTACCCCCAGTAATCTGTTGCTGTCTTGTGCACGCTAGTGGTATACTATAGCAGGTTCCCCCATTATTGAGCATGTGTAGGCTCTACACAATTCTGACTGCCCTTAACAGCAGTTCTACTCCCTGTGTCCTGTCCATACTGTCCGCCCCACTTGTAAGAATTTAGGGGAGTTGAAGGGGTGAGAGCCTTTGAGATTGCATCATATAGCTGCCGCAGGCGCTGTAGCCTTGTGGGTGGACAACAAAGTTGTTTCGTTGAAGTGTAAGTGAAAGGCTCACCTGTGAGCGACCATCGACGTTATCACCCAACCGACACTTCAGAGCTTGCCTCCTGCCTCGTCGACTGCCATATGAATGCATTTCCTGCATCGGATGCATCTTGAATCTCCACAGGCTGCCTTGCAATGGTCACTCGGTGTGTGCATAGCTGGGGCTGCCTGGTACGCAACTTGTGCTTGCAAAAAGCCCCATTTCAGCCTGCATCTGTCGCCGCCATTCTTCACCACCGCCCTGCTGTGCGTGAAGACGAGCCACGTGTATCGGAGCGGTGGGCATTTTGTACGCACCTTGCCTTCACATCTTCTTAAGGAAATTTATCCCTTCATCAATACACGCCCCGTTGGTTCATCAACCTTAAGGTTGCAGTGCACTAAGGGCCATCATGTCGCACTTCACTTTGGTTGTCCCGGAGTCCCTAGCCCGCCCACCTCGGGGTCTTGAGTTTGCTGCGAGAGCCGTAGAAAGTCTCGGAGAGGGCGATGTGCTAGATCTTGAAGCCGAGAAGGAGCGCTGTGGCGAGGTGCTGGAAAGGTGGGTTTGTACTACCCTAGCTCGTCATGTACAGCAGCCCAGGCACACGTTACGGGCTTGCAACGTAATCACTGCCCTTTTACTTCCTGGCAGGCTGCATGCCACGCTGAACCCAGCAACTAGGCAGAGGCATACCCCTGGCTCAGGCGCAGTGGGTATTGCGCTCGAGGCCTCGCCATTTTGTCACCACCTGGAGAGGGACGGAGTGTCTGTAGTCTTTGCTGGGGAGGTAAATGCGCAGCCCTGCTGCCTGCGACATCAGGTTTTTAAGATGGAAATGCACATGACAGGAAGGGGTCAGACAGCAGTGTGGTGGGTGCCAGCTGCGTCAAATTGCAGGCAGAATCAGAAAGGGGAGACAAGCTGCAAGCACACTGACAGAAACACAACCGTAACACAACCGTGTACTTAAAAACTTAGGTTTTACATTAGATTTTTGCGGGTTGGCGCTGGTGAAATGCCCCCTGCACGCTGCTGGCCTGGTCAAACTCTTATCTAGCCCGCTGCATGTTGCCACGCTGCACGCAGCTTTGTTGGTGTACGAGTGGCGACCTTGCCGCTGAGTGCTTTTATGCCCCGTGCAGGTGTCATACTGGCCCGGGCACGACACCATGGCGGAGGCCCATGATGGTGAGTGGCCTTCTAGTAGCACTGCTGGTGGTCCCTCACTATGGGGCCGCTCATCAGGCCAGATGCGCAACTCCTTGCCGTTAGTGTTCCGCTATTGGCAAATCTGGTTATTGCTTCGACGTTATGGGCGTGTATGCACATACCTGCTTCTCCTAGAGCATGTCTCGGACTCTTAGCCCCACAGACTATGCGCCTCTGTGGCTGCAGCCTTTATGCGTGGCGAGGAGCCGCCCGTCCACGACGATGCCGAGTGGCTGCTGGACTTCTACCAGTCCTTCAGCATGCACGCCAATGCCTCGGACGTGACAGAGGCCGCGCTGAGGGCGCTGTCGCTGGTGTCGGGCCCCTTCGCCTTTGTGGTGTTTGACAGCCTCGGCCACCGGGTGTGGGCGGGCCGGGATGCCACAGGTGGGCGACAGCGAGCATTTAGTGAGCTTGAAGTGTAAGTGTAACGCCGCGCGTTGACTTGCTGGGAGGCAAGGTCAGTCCGGTGTTGAGGAGGCTGATTCGAGGTGTGGTTTCCCAAGTACAGCAGCTCAGCGGCAGTGCCCGGGATGTTGTTGGCATGCCATGCCAGCCCTGCTGTGAAGGTGCTTGCTGGTGGTCATAGCTCAGCTGGAGGTGCTGCCCACGTCTCACTCACCATGGGGCCCTGTGCTGGCTGGCTGCCCTGGCTGGTGCAGGCGCGCAGCCGCTGTATTGGGGGACCACGCTGGACGGCATCCTCATGTTTGGCACCGACGCCACCAAGCTGGACGAGTGCTGCAACCCCTCCGTCACCCCCTTCCCTGCTGGTGAGCTGAGCCGCCCGGCGTATCGGCAGTGTCGCCGAGGTATACAGTGTCCCCCTGCGGCCACGTGCCAGCTCCGTGCCTTGTAAAGAGTGCATTGGCAAGCAGGGCTGTTGGGCCGCCTTGGCACCTGTGCTGCGAGCTCTCCAAGCGCGCCCCTAGATGAAGTGACAGCCACCCTTGAACCCCGCATTTGCGCTGGCCCGACTGCAGGGACCCTGTTTGCCAGCAGCGGCAACACGTTTGCCTCCTTCCCGGGCGAGAATGGGTGGGTGATCACGGGGGAGGAGCAGCCAGGGCGGCTACTCAGCTTTGTGCAGAGCAGCTCCCCAAGGGCGGGGCACCCCTGGAGGGATATCAAGGTAGGCGGGCGGACGCGACCGAACCTAGTGGCAGTTCTGTCCGTCTTGCTGTAGATACGCAGGGCTGTCCTGATGGGGTAGGAGTCGACGGTGGCCAGCCTCGGTAGGGTGTTTAGGGAAGTGGGGAATACCTGGGGAATTGGGCAAGCGAGACCTGCTGGCCATGTTTGCAGACTGACTTTTGTGTATTTAATTGCAAGCTTGCCGCAGCTTGCTGGACTCGGGGCTCAATGCAACGACATGCTGCCCGTGCACAACATGGACGTGGTGATAGTGAACAAGCCTGCTGTGCCCAGGATGGGGGTTACCGCTGTGTGCGTGTGTGCAGGCGGTCCCTCGCATCAAGCCGGATGGCGTGCTGTGTGGTGCTGTGTATCGGGTGGCCTCTGAACAGCAGCTGGGGGGAGGCATCCGGGGCTTCTGAAATTGCAGTCACCCAAAGTCGTACACAAGGCGGTAGCTTCCGGGTGGGGCGAATGATGCAGCACTTGGAATCTTTCTGCATTTGGTCTCTGAACTGTCCTATGGCAAAACCACCCAGTGGTTTGGCCCTAGCCTAGGGGGCACGGCAGCTAGGAGGATGGTTGTGGGCAGCGAGATTAGGGTATGGGCCGACAATGCCTGCAATATTTGTTAGGTGCAAGTATAAATCGCAAGCCAAGACCGCCCTAGCTTGCTGGGTTGGCGAGGCAGAAGGTTTCATCTTAGCATCGTACAGGCATTGTGCACTGGTGTTTCCGCATGTATGTAAGGAGAGACGCTTTTGATTATGTATTGAGGCTCTGCCTAGTGTCAATTCCACTTGGGTTGTTTTTGTACTTGACCACATGGCACTGGCTGGTGTTATCAGCCACTCATAGGTTTCCATCAGTGCTGGGACGGTTGGGCTGAATAGGGCGGGGGAGCGATTTCGTTCCTCTGACCTTGTGGGGTAAGCCAGAAAATTGCTCTGCATTTATGTAGGTCCTTAGGTTGACATCCATCTACCTCCTCGGCTTGTGGTTGTTCTGTTTGTGTGTCCATTTTTGCGCGAGGAACGGAAACGGGACACGGCACAGGGCAACCAATGGGGCCAGCGTAGACAGAAATACTAACACCAGTGGCTACGGCACACTGTGCAGAACACAAGCTTCATGCACCTGTTTTTATGGAGCTTGGCTTGTAAGTCCTGGAACTAGTTGTACAGTGGCATCGACAGGTTAGTTCCATGGAAATTGGGGCTGTGGGTTCCTTGTGCTTCTTATCAATCAGCTGACCGTTCCTGCCAGTGTCAAGTGGCGGTAATGAAGTCCCAGCTACCACTTGCACTCCAGGCCAACTGGCACAGCAACAGGCCATGCCTAGGAGGCCACCATCACGTTTTACCCTTGCCAGCACAGGTGTATTGTCAACGCTGGCTTGAGGGCACACCTGCGACGCTTACCCGTGGGCGCGGGTCATCCTTGGTACGCAGCCCTGTCAGCCACAGGGTCGTCTGCCAGCAAAGAGCACTGGTAACCCACCTAACTCTCGCGGCGTGCTGACGTCAAGCAAGCAAGGCACACTGCCAACACCCACACGCGTCCCCGCCCTCTGTCATACCTAGGTTACCTACTTCTGCAGGTGGGCTACAGATGCCCACCATGGATTGGAAACCGCCCTAATCTTCATCCTCCTCTCCATCAAAGTACTGCTGCTTCTTCTTGTCGGCAATAAAGTAGATATCGCACTTCTTCACCTCCTTCCACTGCTTGAGAATCACCTCCACTGCCTGGTCCAAGAAGTCGCCCTGCACATCGGGGAAAGAAGCCCACAATCCGAACTCGGGACCGAAGCAGCACTTGGTGTTTGGTGGCAGGGTGGTACAACAGAGAGGCAAATCTGCGCGCTGTCTGCACGACAGGGTTGGCTGCAAGGTGTCTGCACCATACACTGCCTATAAGCTTTTGAATGTGGCAAATACCCAACGTGGAATATTAGATCTGACGGATTGTTCACATGGCAGGCGCATGACAGGGCACATGAATTGATCTATGTGTCTGACAGCGAATGAGATTCTTAAGGTGATGCAGGATATGTCACAGGGTAGAATTAGCTCCCCTTCATGCCGCTTTCAACCACACAGTCAGCAACAGCAAAGTAGCCTGGTTGCCTGGTAGCCAAGCCAGGGTCCACCAGTCGCGCATGCCCCGCCCCGCGTACCTGGCAATCTATCTGCTCCTTGCCCTCCGCATTCTTCGTCACAGAGGCCCCGCTGGCAAACTTCTTGCCAAACAGCTTGGACGCGTCACTGAGCTTGACCCCAAACTGGTCTAGCCCTGTTATGGTGGTCACGCACTTCTTCTTGTTGCGTGTGTTGCGTTCTAGCACCACCTGCAATTGCAGAGGGCAGTACTCCACGGGGGTTAAGGCAACTTTTGACAAAGATGTGCAGCTGCACAACGTTAGCCAAGCGAACCTCCCCGGTGCTTGTGGTGTTGGGACAGCAGCCGGCGGGTCTAGGTCACTGGTGGAAAAGCCGCTGGCTAACAGGCAGTGGGTGTCAGTAGCTCATGATGCACGAACCACGCGGACCCTGTAGCCGCTGCACCCCCGTCACAACCTCACAGACCCGAAGCCTATACCTCAGGTTTCTGCTTCTTCTTCTTCTTGCCGCCTTGCTGCTTGAGCTCAGCCTCTATCGCCGGTGCTGCACCTCCGTCTTTGATTGATAACTGCTCTAGCTGCCCCTCCACTGCTCCTGACTGTGTGGCTGCCTTCCACTTCTTGTATTCCTCACTGTCTTTGGGCAGGTACTCGTTGAACTCCGGGGGCACACCTGCAAGGCCTGGTGGTCTGTTTAGCAGCACATATACCCAAGGCACCAAGAAAGCCTACAAGCCGCCTTAGTGGACTGAGGCTTTATGTGAGGCAGTGTGCCAGCTGTGTGGAGTGAGGGGCCAATAGCCGGCCATAACTCCCTGCTGTAGCTTGTCATTATTTCAAGAGAGCCAGTCGCTGTTACTTGCCTGTGATAGGGTCATAGTGCACTTGAAGTGGTGCTGGTGGGGCAGCAGCATCTGCCATTGATGTTGATCACGCTCTAAGCTGGGACGCACTGGCGGTCCGGCCTGATTGATTATCGAGATTATGAAGGGTCAGATGGTGGTATGCTGCACTTGTATAGTTCACCTGTCTTCCATCAGTCGACCACGCCAGCTGGCCGCGCCAAAGCAGGGGTGAAACTCCCAGACCTGCTACAGGACATGCTCCAAGCAAGGGACGAAGTTGGTTTGAGCCTGAGTAAAACCTGTCCAGTGCGTCGGTCTCCAGCCTTCGAGGGGAACGTCCAAGAGACGCTGGGCGGGTGATTATAACAAAGCTTAGCTTAGCTCTCGGTTCTGGCTCTCTCATAAGTCTTTCTGTTCCCACCCACTTTGGGCCGCATGCTTCAAGTTGACTGGGACCTATGAGTGGCGCTGGGGCCAGGCGGGCGACAGGCCTGCTGCTGACTGGCCTGTTACTGGTGCTTAGCCAGCCTCCCAGGACGCTGGAGCCCGCAGGCCAGGTGCGCACCTGGGCTGGCACGCATTTACTGAGTGCCAGCAACCCCTGGTGACTCCGTAGGTGCCTTTTCATTGGGGCGATTTCTTGGTGTTGGTATGCAGATACACACCCGGCACCTCCAGCAGGTGGACGCGACACAGGGTCCTGGACCGTCCCCAGCAGCAAGAAGAGCAGCGGCTGCTGACTCTGCGCAGCAGTTACCGCAGAATGTCAGCGGCACGTATAGAGGTATCAATAGCTGCCGACCAGCAGCTTGTGCAGCATACATCACATCTTCCTGCTGAAAGGGGGGCTTGCAGCTTGCAGCGCGCGTTAACTTGTCGTTATCAGCAAGGCTTGGGAGGGCTTGCAGCAAGGGTGTGCCAGTCCAGGTTTGGGGACCTGAGAGCCTTTGCCAGACCTTCCTTGGCAACTGTTGGCATCGCCGCCCTACTATTTGCAGGTAGCTGGGGCAAGCAGCATCTGGATGCAGCTTTTGGAAGCTCTTTCCTCTCGCAGCAGTCGGGCATGGTGGTCTTCAAGCTGACGACCACGCTCAGCTTCCGCCCTGGGGTTCACAATGTGCAAGGGGACCTTGTGCTGAGGGATGGCATGTATGCCTCCGAGGCAGATGTGCTACTTAGGGTGCAGGTGGGCCTGGCTCGCTGTTGTTTTCTGCCCAGCTGGCTGGAGGTTATCAGGACAGGGAACTGCAGTTTACCCGTGCCACCGGAGGGAAAGTTACCTGAGGCGCAGGTCGATGTTTACCTCTGGTCTAGCCTCGAACCTTCTTGACAATTTTGCAATGACTTTCTCCATGGGACTCCTTAAATCCAAGAAAGCGCACGCTGGCCTTGTTCTTGTTGCTGCCCACCAACCTGTCCCGCCTGTCTTGTGCAGGGAGTGTATGTAGTGGATGTGGGGAGGGTGATGGGTGTGCTGGAGCCAGTGACGCCCGTCACGCTGCCGCATTCGGGGCACCACAACCCGCTACAGTTGCCAGACTACAGGTGGGTGGAGGTCCTCTGTCTGCACTGCCGGTTTGCATGCATTCTGGCATTCGCTGGGTTTGGCAAGCTTGCCTGCCGGTGTTGGATGGCTGGCATGGGCACTGGCGTGGTCACCAGTAGGAGGGGGCGTTAGGCGCACGACCCCTTCGATGGACTCGTGTCATGGCAACTGAATCTGCACTTCTTGGTGCGACACTGTCTCCGAGCAGGCAAGCTCTGCGACAGGCAGCCAGCAGCTGGCTGTCCTCTGAGAGCAGCAGCAGTAGTAGCAGCCGCACTGCTCAGGCGGCAGCCCTGAGCGGTGGACCCCGCCAGTGCCAGTTTGCGTTGGAGCTCAAGCTACGGCACAGCAACACCACCAAGCAGGGTGGCGGCGCTGCCGGATCCGAGGGACTTCTCAGGCGGCCCTTGGAAGATGGAGAGGAGGGGATCAAGGTGGGCGGGGATGGTAGCTGCAGGTTGTTCGGCTCGGCAGCAGGGAGCAGCGGTAGGCCACATGCTGTGTTCTCTGTGAGGCAGGGCAGTCGCCGTTTCACAGCAAAGCCAGCATGAAAATTCGAGGTGCATTGTGGTAAACTAGCGGAAGTGGTAGAACACTCCTTGGGACCGAATGCCCCCGTCACAACCTCTGCCTTAGGCCTGGTTGCGTGCTTGCTGGCAGGTTGGGCACAGCATGGAGGACCTTGTGGTGAATGGGACCATTAGCAGCAGCAACTGCGGGCTGGTGTTGGGCCTGAACGCCACCACCACACACATTGAGGCCTACTATGCCAAGGCGGTCAACTACACCATCATGATCACTGCCCTGGCGTTTGTTCAGGTAGGTTGAGCAATTAACAGTTAGAAAGGTGGCGGCCAGGGGGGCACAAAGGCGCAGAGGGGTGCACCGTGATACTTGCACAGAGTGGGGCATGGATCATACGCATTTGTGTCCACTGTGGTTGTGCTGAGGTGGCGAAACATGGCTGGCAAGGGCGTGAAGTCCCACTTGCCTTCCTGCCCAATCCGGGATGGGGCAGGTACTAGACGTTGACTGCTGTCCCAGTACAAAGCACGGTGCACCTATGGGCTCTTGTTAGCCGAGCAAGCGCCCATATATCTCTCCTTCCCGCCCGAACTTTGCCACCCTGCTGCCCCGCCCGCAGATCATGCTGCTGGTGCGTCAGATGGAGGCCAGCAGCACGCAGGCACTGGCTTCCAAGGTGTCACTGCTGACCATCGCGCAGCAGGCCCTGCTGGATGCCTACCTGTGCCTGCTGCACCTCACAGTCGGCATCATGGTGGAGCCGCTCTTCAACGCCTTTGCGGTGGCAGGCACGTTGGCGTTGGCGCTGCTGGGTAGCCTGGGTGGAGGTTGCACGTGCATGTCGGCGAGAGAGTCTAGAAGTGGGTGTACCTTCAGGCGTGGCGACAGGCATAACCAGGGTCAGACATCTGACAGGAGGCTTGTAAAGGGGTCTCCCTGTGTCCTGCATGTTTTTTATGAACCCAACTGCCAGGCCAAACACCTCCTCTGGTCTGATGTTGTAACGGCGCACCTACACGTATTACTACATTGCAGTGTTATCTGCTGTGTTTTCATGTAACGATGCCTACTGTGGTCCCTTCCCTTTCGCAGCGTTCTTCTCCTTCTGCCTGTTTGCCATCTTTGAGATGCGGTTCCTACTGTCCGTTTGGCGCGCGCGGCACAGTGGAGGGCTAGACCCCTGGACAGCACAACGCGAGCTCAGTATCTTGTATGGACGCTTCTATGGGGCGCTGCTGGGAGGCATCCTGCTGTCCTACTACCTGCAAAGGTGGGCAAGGGCAGCGAGCGTGATGGGGGTTGTGGCGTTGACTATTTTCCCGCTTTTGCTGCTGCTGTCGCTGCTGCTGGAGGAGTGCAAGTCTTGCCAGGAACAAGCGCTTGTCATGAACCATGCTGTCCTTCATGTCGGGTAGCCGGCCAAGAAGTTAGAAGTCATGATGGCTGAAGTCATGACAGGACCTCCCTATGCTCATATCTGTCCCTGCAGGTTCATGAAGCTGGCAGTGTTCCTGCTGTTCAGCTTCTGGATCCCGCAGATCGTGCTGTGCGTGCGCACAGACTGTCGCCAGCCGCTGCGGCCCCTGTACGTGGTGGGCATGTCCCTGGCACGCCTGGCGCTGCCGCTGTACCTCTACTCCTGCCCCAAGAATCTGCTGCGGGTCGCACCCAGCCCCTGGGTCTGCGTCTGCCTGGTGCTGTTTGTTGGTGCCCAGGTCAGTGCAGGCAGCATCACAGCTCAGCTGAGCTACGCCAGGAGCAGCAGACATGGGTGGCAGGGGATATTTGGTCAGGATGGAGCAGTTGTTACTGTGCCGCTTATGGGGTGTTGGGCGAGAGGTCCCCTTGGATAGGGGGCACTCTATCACAGCCGATGCGCACTCTTGCCCAGCTGGGAAGCACATGCTTTGCGGGGGCATAGTGACCTGTCTATCACTTGTGGTAGATGTGGGGGCAAGCGTTTGGCTGTTCCTTACTGAAAGTGATGCCTACCACAGTAGCATTGCTGCGCACCCTGTATTGCTCCGAATTATTGGTGGTGTTGCTTGTTGCAGGCAGCTATTCTACTCTTGCAGTATTACAAAGGTCCAAGGTGCTTCATCCCTAAGGTGTGTTTGGATGTGGTGCAAACAACACTTTGCTTGTGCAACTGCGCGGCTAACATCACTGTTACTGTGAAAACAGTTGATCACCCTTGCTTCTATAAGCAGCAGGGGCAACCCCCATTTCTTGTGCCTATAGAGGTTCCTGCCGCCCAAGTATGACTACCACCGCCCCGCACGGTTGCCCAAGGACCGCAGCAGCATGTGCACCCAGTGTGATATTGAGACGGGCGATGGCACGCAGGAGTGTGTGATCTGCATGTGCCCTGTCGCGGTGGAGCAACCCCAAGGCCGTATGGTGACCCCATGCGACCATTTCTTCCACACACCCTGCTTGGAACGATGGATGAATGTGAAGATGGAATGCCCGACATGCCGCCGAGTGCTGCCACCCTTGTAGCCCTCCGGGCGCCATAGTTGATGTTTCTACATCAACTTACTGCCAATGTATGTCTTCTGTGTATGCTCTTATTTTTTGTTGCTGGTCTAGCACGGCTTTGTTCTTGTGCTGGGACTTAAATTTTTGTAGGCTGCTGACCAGGTTAGACGCAGCGTCAGGGGTAGGTTCGTGGTATCATTCAAGGGCATCCTGCAACATTCTGCACTGCCAAATAGGGCTCCCTGCTTGTAAGTCAGGCCATCCGTTACTGAAGGCTTATCTTGTTTTGACCCTAGTCACCCACAATGACAATTGAATTGCACACAAGATGTAAAATACTTGCAATAGTTGCAAATAAATACACAAGCCAGACAAACGGGCTGGTAACCTGGTAGCCCCTCTCCTTGACTTGGGTTACATGCACTACTAAAACCTCCATTTCCAAACTACCCATGGCTTACTGCAACTTGACGCCCCTGCCACTCTATAGGCTGCCCTGCTCGCCATATGCCGCCTTCCAGAGGCCTGGGTATCATCATGGCTACCTACTTGCACGCAAACTTACTAAACATGTTAGACAGCGGTGCCTCTGGCTTGCTGCGCTTGTTAGCAGGGCCCAAGGTGCTGTTCTCCTTGTCCCTGTCAGGAGCAGCCACCCTCCTGGGCACGCTGAAAGGTCGTTTTAATGCTGCACTGCTGCTCTGTTGCAGCTGCTGGCGGCGCTGCAGGTAGGCTGGGGGCTGCACTTGTGGGGCATGTAATGCCATCGCGGCAGACTCTCTTACAGCTTGGACTGCGATACGGTCAACGGCAGCCTTGGCCTCCTGGGCAAACGCTGGGAGGTGCTCCAAGGAAGACATGGCCGTCTTCGTTGCCCCTCCAGCTGACAGGGCCTGGGGGCCCTTACAGTCCTCCAACAGATTTCTCTCCTCAAGCAGCTGAGGCGAACACAGCACGGGGCGTACCTCAGGCTGCTCTTCACTGCCTCCCACAGCGTAAAACCCTGGAGTGACCTGCTGGTCCCCATGCCGCTGCGGCGGCTGAGGGGGGGCTGCACCACAGCTGTTGGCCGCTGGCGAGTCTGGGATGCAGTGCAACCTCTCCAGCTGTCCCATGCCGGACCCGTGCTCCCTGCAGCCCCTGGTCATTAACTCATCCATGGTAGGTGAGGACTGCAGGCCCAAACCCTTCAGGGAGGATTGCTGCTTTGCGCAACGGCTCGGAGGAGTGGCACAGTGTTCCACAGTTGTGCACCCAGTCTGCCCCATTGCTGCCAAGTCTGGTTCATTCCTGGCTGGCTGCCTCTGCAGCAACTCATCTATGCCCGGTTCATCAAGGTCTGCCCGCAGCTTTGCCATCAGCCCTGAAATGCCGCTCCTCTTAGGTACAGCAGGAGAGCCGTGTCGATGCAGGCTCCCATGGCCACCTGCAGGCTGTGCCTCATCACGGGCTCCGACGATGCAAGGTAGGGCCGCCTCTGCGGACTGGAGCTGGCCCAAGAAAGCTGCTTGTGTACATCTTCCGGGGTTTGCGCATGGGGCAACGCCAAGCTTGTGCGCTGGTGCACGTACAGCACCCCTGGAAGGCCCGTCCTGAGGCTCGCCTTCCTGCTGCTCCTGCTGGTGCTGGCCGCGAGTCCCAGCCTCCTTGCTGCTGCGGGGTCGCTTGAATTCTTTCATAGCCGACCCACTATGCCGCAGGAAGCCATAGTTGGCCAGCGTGTTGCCACCATTACCAAGGGCAGCAGCCTTGCTGTCGTTGCCCTTCTCTTGCTGCCCCTGCTGCTGCTGCTGCTGCTGATGATGATGATGCCGCCGATTCTGCAAGACACCCGGGTCAGCATCTGAGCCCTGGCTGGCGTGTGAAGGTGGGTCCTGTTGCTGCGGCGCAGTGCATGGCAGGCCCTCCAAGCCTGCCCCATATGGCAGCTTGGTAATGGGGTCTAGCTGACCTGCGCACACAGGGACAACAGGAGTGGCTTCATCTCTTGTACATCAGCAGTCTTGCAAGCCATGCTTGACCTACCTTCACTCTGATGCAAGGCTGTGGCTCCTGTTGTGAATAACTCAAGGTGGGTGCACACGACCGAACCACAGAATAGAACAGACTCAATGCGGCTTACCTGTTGCAATGGCTTGTGCCACATCGTCTGCCAGCAGGGGGCCCAAGAAGTCGTCCTCCCCATCTGCCAGCTGCACCAAGGCAACACCGCCGCTCAGTGTCACAGTCGCATACTGCCCTCACGCAGCCATGAAACGCGAAGAGATGGCAGACGGCAGAGACCAGGGAAGAAGGAACTGTGGCGCCGAGACTGCAGGTGGTGCTGTTGCAAGGTTTCAACAAGGGAGGCAGATCGTACTGGCTCCGGCGCTTAGACAAGCTTCAATCCATGCTTTGAATCGGGCCCCGCCAACCTGAGTTAGCAACATCCTGCCACCATGACAAGCCTGCGCATCGGCATGCAGGTGCGGGTGCCTGACATTCCCTGACCTCTGCTGCAGCGGGAACAAGCGCTCCATGTCCAAGCTTGCCCCCTGACACATCTCGCAAGTGCACCAGCATCCGGCGCTGCGGGCAGTAGATGCGCTGGTGGTTAAAGGTCCAAATGGCACGCTGCACCCGCCGTTCATAGTCCTGGGGCACTGGCGTGCCGCTGAACCGCAGGTTTTTTATCACCTGTGCAAGGAATAGCACCATCACAAATTGGAGAGAGCATTGTCAGCATGTGGCCGGCTTGGCAAGATCACTCATCCACAAGCTGGGTTACCCTGGTTTTGCACCCATGCTGGTCACCTGACAGCCAGCAGACCGCGTGCAGCTGGGTTGGTGGACTGCCAAAGCCTGCAGTAACCACTCACATATGACCGGGCCCACCTTGACAAAGCTCTTGCGCTGACGTATCTGCTGGTGCGCCTTCTTGATCCCCACGCCTGGCAGGGCTTTCACAAAGTCGCACCCAGCCAGGATGCACATCTGCACCAGGGAGCGCCATTAAAAGAGCTTGCGTCACAAGTGTGCACTACATGTCACAGGGCTGTACCTTCTGCAAACATGAACACTGCAGGGGTAAAAGGTCACGCTTAACAGGTGAGAGCAGGCGAATCTCAGGGCATACTACACATAATGCTGCACTAAACAAATGGCGGGTGCACCTCCTGGAACATGTCATGGGTGAAACCAAGGAAGCTCAGCTCCCGGGCATGAACCAGGTTCCTCAGCTCCACCTCCTCCCCATCACCCGACTTGTCCATCTTGAAAAACACCTGGACACATACAGACACGCAACCTGAGGGCTCCGCCCCTGCAATGCATATGTAGCCATACTGTCGTCCCTGACAGGCAGTCCACTCCTGCTTGCATTGCAAATGCCCTGCTTCCCCAGATGAGGTATAAAAGGCCAGCTTCACCAGCTGGGTTGCATGGCAGCGCGCTGCTCACCCTGGGGCAGCCATACGTCAGCAGGTCGCTGTCCTCAGTGATGACCACATCCACTTGTCCATTCAACGCCAGGTATGCCATCTGGGCATCAGCCTCATAGGGTGCCACAATGAAGTGCACCCCCTGGCGCTTGAGGGCCTGCAAGCAGGGCACAGGTGGTGGGGCCTGTGGATGGGCGCAAACAGTGGATCATATATTTCAAGGCAAACGCAAAGCAGAAGTATAGCTGAAAGAGTAATATGGAGTGCATGGCTAAGACGCTGCAATGAGAATTCCTTCGCTTATTGCGCAAGGTAGATAGCGATGACAGGGAGCGGAGTCACGATATCTCACATCGATGAAGCCCTTGGCCACAGCAGGCGAGATGTTTACTGCCCGCTGATAGCACTCGTAAGCAGCCGTCTTATTGCCTTGCTGCCACAGTGCCCGTGCCTTGGCCCTGTTCTCATCACGTGACCTGCATGGACGCCAGCACACCAACTTGTCAAGCTCGGCGTACTCCCGCAATTAAGATGTGTGTTCGCACTGGCTTGCTGTCTACTTCCATCCACTCACAGCAAACTGGCCTTATAAAGGTGGTGCTGGATATGCCTTGTTACCTTGCACGGCTGCGCTCCTCATCGTCTTTGTTTGGAAGTCGCCCACCGTCAAAGACTACCACAGGTATGACACCAGCATGCAGCAGCAGCTGTATTCTTCCCATGCAGTACTCTGTGCACCTGCAGGCATCATTCAAGATAGAAATGCGAGTGACAGGAAGGGGTCAGACAGCAGTCAGACAGCAGTGTGGCGTGTGCCAGCTGCGTCAATAAGCAGGCATCAGAAAGGGGGAACAAGCTGCAAGCACAGAGGCAGTAAACAACCACCGAGGCAGTCAACCACCGTGTAAGGCATCATTTGTGCCGTGGCTGAGGCAGCGCGAGACTCCACGACTTACGACACTCTCAACAAAGCCACGAGCGGTAGCCTTAAGCTGCACACCAGAGCTCGGCCCTGGAGCGGGATGCACACCTGTTGGTGGGCTCTCCCTCGCATATCTCCCTGGCACAGGTGTAGGCCCCACGGTGGAGCAGCACATAGGCATCCACGGCCGCCCGTTGGCCTCTGTATTTGGAGACGTGTGCCTTGGCGGTCACTGACTTGAGCTGCGGCAGCAGGCCTTGAATACCCATGGCTTGGCCCCCCAGGCCAACTAGCTACCACATGCACACCATGCGCTGCACCTGCCTATGCTAGCACCAGCGGGAGGTGAGAAGAGCGAACAACGCGTTGATGCGCAGTCTAGGACTCAAAATACCGTTGGCGAACTAAACGCTGAACTCAAGCTGCACGCTCCCTAGCCAAATAACTAGATATTTCCTAATAAGCCCAAAGTTGGCGAGTTGGCGACTAGGCCCGCGTCCAAGCCGAATACTTCCAAGTGTGGTGCCTTAATGCCTACAGAACACAACCAGAAGTGCAACTCCGATCGTTGAAACTGATTCCTGCATCCGGTGCAAAGATGCTGAAGGGATACCTCGACATCCGTCGTGGTCGAGGTGGAGAAAGCCATTATAAAATCGTGAATGCAGTCGCAAGACTAGTGAAGCTACCATTTGCACTAGGCAGCGAACAAGTGTGTGTTTACTCGCACAGAGCTGTGTCATGAGCTTGCAAACTTTGTCAGGTTGATACCTACTCTTTTAGAGCTGTTCTTCTGGCCCCAAGTGGCGGCGGGGGTAGTGCCGAGCCACATCAGCGATTGCCAGCTAGGCCCTATACGACTACAGCTCATCTTCACCCTAGCACCCGCAGGAGCAGCAACAGCAGCCAGGCAGCAGCCAGGTAGCACTGGACGACAGGCAGCACATAGCCAGTCTCATGAACATACTCAGGAAGGCAGTAAGCGGGCTCCTCCGTGCAGCACGCCCAAATGGCGACTATGAGATTAGTGAAGTCTCCGATGTGCTCTACTGGCTACGGATGCTGCTGGCCCTGGCAGCTGGCATAGCCTGCGGTATAACTGGTGCCCAGGGGCTGCTCACGTTCATCGGTTTCATCGTGGTGTGCACGCTGGGCGGCACTATGTGGCTAAAATATCAAGAGTAAGTCCCTGTCCCTTTTGCCTGTTCACCAGGTGTGCTCACTGCATGTACTGCGGTTGTCGTCTGGCAACGAATCGAGCATACCTCTGTTGCTACCATGCCTTGCAGCATTGACACGGAAGACTTTCCAGAGGACAAGCCTATAGCCACAGAGGGGCTGCCGCCTAGCGTGGCCTTCTTCCTGGTAAGGGGCAATGTAGGTTGTGCTGCTTCTTGTAGCCAAATGCTGTGTTGGTGGCAACCTGGCGATATCACTCCTTGCATGCACGTCACTAGTCGCCTTATCAACATGTAATATGATGATAGTAACAACCGCCATTGCTGCGTGTGTGCAGCTCTGCTGGATAACTTCCTATACGTTGGCCTACCAATGACTCCTTGGCTTCTCAATTAGCTTGTGATGGAGGGGTGCTTACAGCGGAGCCATGCGAGCTTACGACGTGCTCAAGCAGGGCTTCTGGCATCTCAGCAGCATCGCTCTGGGCCTATTCTGCGATCGATTACCCTTGGTGTAGCTGACACCGCCTCAACAGTAATTCTTGGTATTGGGTGCCACAGCAGTGCAATATCTCTTGTGCTTGGCTCGGCTTCCCGTAATGCTGACGACACTGGTGTGCAACACTGATGTGGTGGACACAGCCAGAATCCGCAACAAACTGCATGGCTTGTCCTCCAAATCTGTATGTCACCCTGTCAAGAGCTGGGGGTGGAATATAGGAAGCTTCGCACCGCCGTCTTGCACCTGCAGGCTGCACGGCATTAACAGAGAACTTGCCAATGCCTGGTGGATGTCGGGAGGACAAGCAGCAGCTGTCGAGCGGCGCTAAGCAGAGTTGTGGACTGCAAGGGAAATGTATAGGAAATGACACGGCGCTCAATCACCAGTTGTAATAACACGTTTGTGGTTCATCAGGCCGATTTTGTGCTGGAACGTAGGTTTCACACACAGCTGGCAACAAGCATTCCGCAGAAGGACAGATTGGCAGCAAATTGGGGTTCAACTGGGATAGCATATGTGGTGACAGTAGAGAACCGTTCTGTTTACAAGTGCCGCTTGCACCTAACCTGCTTTCACTGGTGCACACCGGTATTTCAAGGAGTGAGCATGGGGTTGGGGAACTGCCCCCACGTCGTTGGTGACAGAGGGGGGGGCTGGTTCGTAATCCTTGGAGTCATTCGGATCGGAATACTTCACAACTTAACACCTTTCACGTCCATGCTTTACGTGGATTGAACTGACCGCGTTTATAGTAGAGCTGTCCAATGCAACTCCTAACAAGATGGACGGTCTTGCCATGTCTTACCATGGCTTGCCATGGCAGTAACTTCCTGCGCCGCTCCGTCCACAGGTACGCGTCGAGTCGCTGATGGCAACCTTGACTTATTTGCTTGGCCCCTGACCTGTCTAGTTGCTCAGACTTAACACGCCTGGTACCCGACCAAGCCTGCCTGCCCTAGAGAGCGCCTCCGAGGTTTGCTACCAGATTGCTACCTGTACCTTAAAGCTGTGTGGGCACCCTTGGTATCCAGGTGGCCTTGCTGGGGAGCCAGCACCAGCAGCAGCAGCCCTTCCTCCAGGTGGCTCACTGCCTGGCCTAGGTGTGCTGCCCTGGCAGCAACCAGCCCGCTTGCCGCTGGCAGCAGCGACCTTGCCGGCCGGCCTACCGAGGGCGGGCCACAGGGCACTAGCAACCACAGCAGCGGCACCAGCACCGATAGCAGCAGCAGTGGGACGGCCACAGCTGGCCCTCCCGGGGATGCGGAGTTTGACTGGAAGCTGGCGGTCGTTCTGGGTGGCTGCTCCTTTGAAGCTTACAACGAGCCTGAGTCCAGCAACGGCCTTCCGGAGGTCACGCCCAGCGGGTCGCGCATCGTGTACACTGACAAGTGAGAAAGGGCCGGACAGGCAGGGTTGCTGCAGCAACCTCAGGGCAGCACCCCAGGCTGGGCTGGCAGTCAAGATGCCCCCCTGTCGGCTGTAACTGTTGGTCCATGCTGTGCATATTTTGACCTGCCCTGAAGCAGGGTTTCACATGGGAGGCTTGCTGCGATAGACACATGGTGACGTCCTGATGGGCAGTTGGGATGCTGGCTTGCAGAGATTTCCTTGTTCAGAAGATGGCTGGCTTGCTTGAGCTGACTGTCCGCAGCGCCACCAACCTACCAGCAGCTGATGTGAGTCCGAGTCTAAGCGACAGAGCAGCCTGGTCAGCATGTGCCTACAAAATGCAGCAATGCGCTGGCCTCCTTGTAGGTAGCTGCGACGCCGGCATCCTTTGTGGCTAGGTTGGCGGCTCCTAGGATCCCTCAAGGGGTTGTAGTGGTTTCCATACGCCATGACTGCTGGCACGTTGGCAGCGAAGTGCGAAAGCCTGCGTGCGCCGTGGCTGTGTGTGTACGCAGATGTGGCCAGGCAAGAGCGACCCCTACTGCATCATCCAGACGGGGGACAGCTCCGCCACCACGCGCGTCATCTACAACAACCTCAACCCCGTTTGGGATGACACCTTCACACTGTACATCAGGTGCCGTCCTTGGGCTCTTGGCAGTACGCGGGGAGTGCAAACCAGCGCAACTGTGGTAAGAACCCACTCCTGCTGTGCCGCCGCCGCACGGTGTTCGATGTGCACATTGTCATGCACAGTATGATAAGGTGTGCATGCAGCAAAGTCCGGCCCCCCCCCACAGGTCACACATGCCTTGCCCTGGCAACCCTTAGCTCACATGGCGCCGGGCCAGCTCCTCCGAGTCTCACTCTCCCCCCTCCTCCTGCACTGGGCGACATGGCAGGGACCCCAGGCAGCGGCTGGTTGTGCGTGTGATGGACCAAGACGTGCACAAGGCCGACGACTTCCTGGGCAGCGGTGTGCGGGGGGTGGCGGACCTGTGCGACGGGCGGGAGCACCGCTTCACCATCCAGCTGCGGGGCGGGGGCGGGTCGGCGGGGGAGGTTCACCTGCTGGCGCGCTTCATGCCCTTCACAGGTGGGTTGGGCGCGGCTGGGCCGCCGCACGGTGGTCTGTGCCTGTCTGCCTGGCTGGTGCTTGCTCCTATCCTGGCCTAGCTGTGGGAAGGCGGGTCTAGTGTGTACCCTCTGTGTGCCTGTGTGGGCAGTGCGTGCATGCAATGCTTGCCCTGCGCCTTTTGGTATGCCTGCCTGCCTGTCTATCTATCTTGTACTGTCTATCATATCATGGTGCTGGCAGCCCAAGTATGGGGTGGTTGGGCATGTGCCCGTAGCTCACCGAGCTTGGGAGGCAGGTGGCTCAGCCCCGCGCCCTCCCGCGAAACCAATGCCACGCCCGCCCGCGCTGTGCTGTGCCGTGCCTGCAGAGGTACTCGCAGGGGAGGTGTCCTCCGACCGCATGGGCGGCCCGGTGCTGGGCTCCCCCGCCAGGCCGCTGGTCGGGCGCATGCCGGACACGCACCTGCAGACGGGGAAGGCGTCGCCGTGGCGGGAGCTGACGCAGCTGGTGGGCGTGGCGGTGGACTCCATGTTCACGCCGCTGTGCTACATCGAGAACACGGGGACTGACGCACAGGCAAGTGGGCCTGGGCAGACGGCAGGGGCGCGGTGCAGGCTGCCGGGGTTGGGGCATGATATGCTGTAATGGTTAATTTACTGGGGTGTGGATCTCGGCCGGCCGTTTGTTTGAGACCCACCCTTCACACCCAGCTGCATCATCGCTTTTTTTCCTCGCCAGACCCTCCCGCGAACACAATATCCCACCCGACAGTAACACACCGCTGCGTGTGCGCCTGGCAGGCCTGGGTGTTTTGGAACCACGAGGCTCGTGCTGCGTGCGTGGCCTTCCGCGGCACCGAGCAGGCCAAGTGGAAGGACATCCTGGTCGACCTCAGCCTGGTGCCCTCTCCGCTGAACCCTGAGCGGGTGCGGGACGCACCCCGCACGGCAGGTGTGTGGGCGGGGTGTGGTGATGATGGTAGTGGTCGTGGGGGCCACAGGGGAGGGCCCAGTGTCCCTGTGAGGTGCAAGACTGCTGCGCTGTCCCACTACTGCTGCTGCATGGTGACGGGTGCAACCACCACCAGGTGTACCCGCCAGTTAACGCATTTGCACGCCTGTTGTTGTTGTGCGCGCAGCCTTGCTGGTGGAATCCAAAGAGGCCGGCCTGCTGCAGCGGGTGGTGACGGGCATGCGGGAGGTGAGGAGGAGCCTGGAGGCAGAGCGCGCCCAGCAACAGGAGCTAAAGCAGCAGCAGGACGGAGGCGAAGGGGGCGACAGCGGTGCTGAAGATGTGGGGCGGGTGAAGGCTGCCAAGGAGGCAGTTGTGGAGGTTGTCAAGGTGGGGGGGGGGGCGCGTACTCGGGTTGCTTAAGGCACATGGAGTGCTGGGCTTGGGCGGTCGGAAAGGCGTGAAGTGCGGGCGACTGTTGCACAGGCCACTGGGCGTGAGGGGATGGAACAAACTCTGCAGTTGTACATGCCACCAGCCTAGGAGCGCAGCTGGGCTGCTATCAAGGCATGCATCCTGTCGCAGTAGCTGCTGCGCGACCCTTCACTGCGCCAGTCTGCTGAGCATCCATACTCCTTGTAGCTGGCAGTCTATGACCCAAGAAGTCTATGACCTCCGCTGGACTGAGCGTCTTGCGCCGGTACTCCTGAAGGAAACCGCGGGGGACATGGCAGCCATGCTGGAGCGCATGAGGGGCACCATTCAGGAATCGCTGGAGGTGAATGAGAAGGCCGCCGCGGACGTGCCATCCCCACCCTGGGTGAGCGGCAAAGCAAGGCAGGCCTGTGCTGTGCAGTGCTGCGAGTGCAGTGCTGCTGTGGTGGAGCTTGGCTGTGGCGGCTTTTCCCTCGCTGGCGGCTGCGCTAGGCGCTCGGTTTGCAGCCTGGGTGTGCTGGGAGTGCAATGTGCAGCCGGCATAAGAAGCACTGACCGGCCTGGAAACCAGGTGAGGGGTGCCCCTTGGCCCACACGATGCCACAGGTGCACCACGGCTTCTGCCTCCAGTACGACAGCATCAGGCCCCAGGTGCTTGGCATTGTGGACACGCTCCTGAAGGAGGCGGCCGCGGAGGATGGCAGGGGGGCGGAGCAGCAGCCCTGGACCCTGTATGTCACGGGCCACAGCTTGGGGGGCGCGCTGGCCACGCTCTGCGCGTATGACCTCGCGGTCAGATTGTGAGTCACCCACATCTTGAGTACGTCTTGAGTGGCTTGTGCGGGCTTGCCATAAGAGCTCTGAAGCGGAGGCCTGTGCCGCTTGTGCATGTAGTCTCAGGGCAGGCATGTGAAGTTGGCCACACACAGGGCCTGTTGCGCCAATGATGGTGATCCGGCTGTGTAAAGCTTCCAAGGGTGGTGCTTGCAGGTCAGAGCGGCGGGTCCCCCACCGGCTAGCCATGTACAACTTTGGGTCCCCAAGAGTGGGGAACAAGGCCTTTGCGGAGGAGTTCAACCGGCTGGTGCCCGACGCCTGGCGCATCATCAACAGGAACGATGCGGTTTGCACCTTGCCGCGGCTCATGGGTGAGCACAGGCAGGCAGGCAGGGCGAAAGGGGAGATGACAGGTCTGCATGAAGGAACATGGGTAGGCAACAGCCCGCGGATAGTGCTGAGCTCAATTGCTACGCTGGTGTTGCTGGCGTTTTTTTTTCGTGCTGTATTTTTCTGCTGTGCCTGTGGCCATGACAGGCTTGCATTGCGGCAAAAAAAGAGCGAGACAATGTATGGACATAGGCCATCCTGCATTGGTGGGCCGCTGCTTGCAGGCTACTGTCATGTGGGCCATGCTGTCAAGCTGATGGAGGGCGGCAAGGTGGAGGTGCAGCGTGAGTGGGTGACTCATTGCCTAAGCGTGAGCTGCACCGCTCTCCATGAAGTGTAGAGTATGTGGCCGATTAGACAGCAGCGACTTGAGCGTGAGCCTGCGATGTGGTCTGCTGTCTTGCGCTACCTGCTGGGCATGCTGGACCTCGCGGACAAGCCATCTTCCATGCGCTCCTGTTAGTGCAGTGGGCAGCGGGGGGCATACGGGCAGTGTTCCTGGCTACTCTCTTATCCCGTGCATTGCATCCCTTATTCTCCCATCAGCAGAGCCTGTAGGGGTTGCGCTCCGTCCGCCTGGGTTTAGTAGTGGCGGTACAGGCGGCACATGTGACGGTGACAGCATCTGACCTGCTGCAGGTGACACGAGCGACAAGCTGGGCGAGGGTGTGGCCATCCCCGAGGTGCTGCCCGTGGCGCTGCCCAAGCTGACCGAGAAGGTGCTGGAGAAAGTTGGGCTGGAGGTGAGCCCAGCACAGCACGAGCCTCTATGCCATGGCACTATACAGGTCCTGCCTGGCAGCTGGCACCTTCCGGCTTGCCACTCCGTTCAAGCTGCAGATGCAGTGAGGGTAGTAAGGATGTGTATGTGCACCCATGCGCCAGGCGGTATCAGCCTGGGGAGGGTGAGGCTGAGGACAAAGGTGCTTCCAGGCTGGCACACAAGGGTGTTCCTGTCGTGCTGGGACGCAGGTGGCACTGGTGGCAACCGCGGCCAGCGCAGACGGAGATGCCGAGACGGTTGAGACCGCCGCGAAGGCCGCTGCGACCACGCTGACGCTGAGGCAGGTGGAGGCGCTGCTGGACGAGGAGATGGAGGCCTGGAGGCTGCTGCTTAGTGGCAGGTGCGCCGCTGGCCAGCAAATCAAGTTGCTTGCAATAGCTAACCCTTCCAGTGATCGAACTGTGCATTGTGCGACAAACATGGTGACCCGCTTCAAAAGACGGTGGCGGCATGTGAGGTTGGACGTGTGCAACCGCACCATGGATTACTCCGCCTTGCTGCTATGCCATCACTGTTCTCCCTTGCTTCCTGACTTTCTCACCGGGCCTGCTTCGCGACGGCAGCAGGATCAGCAGCAGCATGAGGGCCGTGTGCAGCCAGTCTCACTTTGCCCTCATCCCCAGCTGCATCTGCTTTGCCCGCACGCCGCAGTTCTGTGAGCGAGCACCTGGAGGACTCCACTACCGGCTACTTGGAGAGCTTGAGAGCCTTTGCACGAGCCATGGCCAAGGAGAAAGCTGGGGCAGCTGACAGTCCCATTCAGGAGGTGTCGGCTGTAAGCACTGTTAAGCAGCAATAAGTGCAGGCGGCTGGCTGAGCGTGGGCACCGCCGGCACGCCTGGGAAGGCTGTGCTGGTGGTGGTCTCTGGGGATAAGCAGGACCAAGTGGGATCGCAGCAGGAGAGGGTGTTGTGGGCTGTCTGTCTGGCTGGGAATGTCGCTGTGGTTGGGTGCGAGTCGATGGCAGTGGACCTGCTGGTAAGGGCATCAAGTGATTGTGTCAATAAAGCCTTGCAAACAGCCTTGTGTACTGTTAGGCTATTGAGATTTTTACATGTGTAGCACAGGTTTAGCGGGGTCATGTCAGTGTTTCAGAGTGGGTGGATGGGCTGCACACATATGGATGCCTGCAATTTTGTACCTTGTCTGATGCTTGTATTCTTTCATATCCTCTAGACGTCTGTTTTTGTATGCTGGACTGAACGTCATGCTGCATGTGAAATATGAGTAGAGGTGCCTGGTGTATCTGTCTAGGACTGTATGTATTGATCATGATGATGGGGCACTTGAGCCGTTATTGCCATATGGTTGCATCATTGCATAGCCTTCCTACTCTTTAGCTCCTGTCAACTTGCTATACCTGCATGCCACTGTTCACGTCTAGTGTGTTCTACATGTGAGCTTTTGCTCGTTGTTGCTTTCTCCTAAGCAGCGAAGGGAACATGATTTTGGTGCAAGCGAGAGCGAAAGCACAGTGTAAAGACTAAGAGAAAAGAAGAACAAACATACTACACTGCACAGCAAAGCGCCACGATGTTACTTTGTTGAGGCGGCTAAGGACCGCCTGGGAGGCATGCCTCCACCAGCCAGACTGCTTGCTAACAAGCCAGGCGGCGGCTGCACGCACGGAAATGGTGACGTGAAAATGCAGGGCCCTGGTTAGGACGACCGTGTAAGCAGTGCAAGAGCCAAGCGGCATTGCAGGCAAGTATATATATCACGACCATTAACTGGCCACATGTCTCAGCAAGTCGATGGTACACAAAGCACTGCTCAGGCTGGCTAGGCTGTGAAAAGTTGGTAGGGCCGCCTTGATGGCCCCAATGCTAGTCCCAAGTGCCAGGGAACGAAACTTGTTCAGGAAGGGCATGCAGTGAGACACATGCATACCAGAAATAACGAACAACGGGAAGACATTGCAAGTGCACACCAAGTTTACCAGCCAGCATCAGTGCGCTTTCCAAGAAGGCCTGCAATCAAGGCCTTCATGCTAGAGCTGCCGCTTGCCGGCAAAGAACTCGTCGTGCAAGGCACGGACTGCCTGCTTGGCCTCATCTTCCCGCACAATCAAGCTGATGTTCGTCTTGGACGCACCCTGAGACATCATCTGGACGTTCACACCCTCCCTGCCCAGAACCTTGAACACCTGCAAGCAGGGGTGGCGGGCGAGCAGGGCCATCTTAGCAGGAGGAAGCGCGGCTGCACAGTCTTGTAGCGAACATCTGTAAATACCAGTGACCCGACGGCGCGAATTCCGCGCACTATTCCTGCCGAAAGTGGCCTGGGACAGCAGATGCCAAGTTTGAGACCCAGCTGCTCAATGTGGACTTGTAGGAGATAGACAGCCAAACTATGCAGCAACGTTGAAGTACAAGTTAATGGAGGAGAGGTTGGGTGCAGAGACGATTCCCTCACCCGCTCCAGAATCTGCGAGGTGCGCTGCACGTTGCAGATGAGGGAGATGATGGACATGCCTCGCCGGTAGGAGGCGGTGGCGATGCCATCAAAGTGATGCATCAGGCTCTGCAGCTCCTCCTCGATCAGGTCCCGCTCCCACAAGCACCTGCAGTTCGGTAGGCACCAGAGAGATATTCCCATTTGGTGGGTGCAAACAATGATCGCGAGCCCCGTTTCTTCGTCCCACACTGCACCGCAGCTACTCCTTTGTGCATGTACCAACTGCACACCTGGAACCCTGGGTCGCTTGCAAATGCACGCCCTGGCTTACATGCCTGACCTCCTCTGCAGATCCACATGAGCCTTTGGACTGTTACCCTATGGGCCTATAAAGCCCGTGGCTGTGGAAGTCCTCCGCCCGAACCCAAACAGTACACGCCTTCTGCAAGTACACGCCTTCTGCAAGGACAGCCCGACTCACTTGGCCTGGTCCAGCGTAAGTGAGACTGACACCTCAGAGGTGGCCACTACGTCAACAGAAAGCTTCAGGTGCTGGAACACCTGCATCAGCAAACACGGGACGTAGTCAGGCGCCATGTACACACTTGCAGAGGCCACTGATGAGGCTTACCGGCAGGCCTGCCGTTGCGTATTGCCAACAAGCTCAGCGTCAGGCCACTGTTGCTGTTGGCGGCCGTCCTGCTCTGGCCCATGCTGGCAAAGCATGACAGTGGTTGACGGCTCACCCACGCACAAGAGCCCAGCCCAGCTGCGCACTTACCCCAAAGACCTTGGCCAGGAAGCCGTACTGCCCCAGCATGCGCGTTGAGCAGATGTCCACCAATGTCACATTGCTTTTCAGGACGATGCTGGTCATCAGCGCCTCGCTCATGTCACGCCCACTGGTGATCAGTGTGCCAGGAGCCGCTCTGCACAGCACAACAAGTACAACAAGCCCCAATGAGTACCAGCAGCCCTGTATGACCACAAGCATTATGTTGATATGTTACAACATGCATGCCCTGCATGCATGAGCCCTCCCAGCCTAGTGTTGCCCACACCTCTGCAGCTGGTGGTTCTCTTTGCCTATAGTGCAACAGTCCCGTTACCGCCCGCTCTGCCACCAGCCCACCTGTTGTAAGAGTTCTTCACACGCACACCCATGTTGCCGTTCTCCCAGGCCGGCTGCATGGCCTGCGGATGCAGTACGGTGGCGCCGAAGAATGCCAGCTCAGTGGCCTCCTCAAACGTCAGCTGCGGAACAGGGGTGGCCCCGTCTACTATTCGAGGGTCGGAGGTCAGCACGCCGTCCACATCCTTCCACACCTGCAAGCATCCAAGGCAAAATATGGTGCATGGGGTGTCATAACCAGCTTGGGAACCAGTAAAGAAGCGCAGCAACCCATGCGGGTGCGCCACTTGACCCATATCGCTAAAAAACAGAGATGACGCACCCAGCGGTCGGATATCATGGCCACACAAGCCTTGCCAGCCTACCTGGCTAGCCCAGAAAACGTCCCACGCACTCGGTCTTCCAGACTTTTGAACACCGTACTGGATCACCCACCCATCATTTATACATCACCCACCTGGACCTCTGGCAGGTCCAGTGCTGCCCCCAGCAGCGTGCACGTGAGATCGCTACCGCCGCGCCCCAGCGTAGTGATGGCACCCGTCTGCAGCCCCTTGCCCAGGAAACCCGTCACCACCAGCACCCGGCGCTCCTGGCCTGGCTGGAACGTCAAAGACTCACGCAGCGCGGGCAGCGAAAGCTCGTAGTTCACATCTGCAGCAGCATAGATGGGCATGGGAAAGTTCGGTGGCTCAGCTGGCAAAACCAACTACACAGGCATACGGCAATGGGAGGATTTATTTGCCAGCAAGCTGACCATCAGGTTGCCTGCTGCAGGAAGCAGCAATAAGTGATAGGCTGCACGCGGTGCGTACATGCCGCACTTCTACCACCTACCTGCGTTGGAGAAGTTGTCGTTGGTGATCACGCCAATGTCGTAAGCGTCCATTTGCTGAGCGGAAACTCCCTGCATGGTACCCACAACTCCCAGACAATGAGGTAGCCCATCAGCTTGCTGGCAGCCTACTGAGGGCGCCTATTCCGGCAAGGCCATCAGCCACTGCAAAGCTCAACAGCAACATGAAATCGAAACCGAGAACTAGCATGCGTTGAGGTTGCGCGCGTCCGTCAACCCAATTTAGCCGCAGCCAAGGCCTCACCTGCTGATTGAGGAAGGCGGCAAACAGCCTGCTAGAGAGGCGCTCGCCAAAGGACACCAGGCTATCCTTGGCGCGGGGCGTGAGGTCCTGCATGATGGAGATGCCCACCAGCAACTGCTGCAGCTGACTTAACAACAGTTCAATGTCCTGCCGGGCTGTGCCACTGATACCTAGCTTCTCCGCGGTCTCATAGTGCAGCTGCTGGATGGCCCTGCAAGGCACCAAACACATCAAGATTCACCACCGAATTTGGTCAGACGCAAGCTAGCAGCTTGCTGCTGTGTGACCTTAGTCCATCTTGCCAGAGCAACTTACCACCAGCAAGCCAGCCAGGCCCAAGTGGAAGGTCACAGCACCTTCATCGATAGAATGAGCGCGCTACTCACCTCAGAGGTGCCAGCTCCCCAACTTTGGTGGGGTCAGTCTTCAACGTCTCCTCACCAGCTTGCAGGAGCAGGTTGGTGGTCTGCATAGCAACACCGAGGGGCCTTCCAACCATGTGCACCTTGCCTCAAGTCCAGCCAACACCCGCCCCAAATATACCCACACGTCCGTTAGTGTTCTAAATTACGATATCTACAGTTAGCTGATGTTGTTCATACTGCAGAAGGTGGGATAAAGTCTGCCAAGCACTGGTGACAAGAAAGCCCAAGAGGCCAGATGTCGCGCCGCCATACTGACGCTGTCTCCATACCCAGGGACACTTAGCAGGACACCAGCAGGGGCTCACCTTGCCCATGGCTGACAGCACCACAACCGGCAGCTGGTCAGGGAAGCTACAGATGATGCTCGCCACCTCAAGCATGCGCTCCGCAGTGGCAACGGAGGAGCCACCAAACTTCATCACCACAGTGACCTGTGCAGTAGAAGCAAAAGCAACTTTGACCAGCACCTCCAGCTGACATGATGCACCGCAACAGCAAACCCGAGGAGCTGAACAACGCACAACAGCTGAGCAGAACCAAGCAGCGGCTAACTATGCCCCTAGCGTGCAAGCCTCACCTGCTCCTGGCTCTTGCCGGGCCTCTCAAGCCTTAGGGTGGGGCTGGCGCCGTTGCTGGACACCACGGCTGGGGCTGGGGCAGCCACGGACTGGCACGTGATCCCTGGGTGCTGCCGCCGGCTACATCCGCGCAGTTCGGGGAGCCTATAGGCCGCCGCTGTGTGAGCAGGGGCATGGCATGTTGCCCTAGCGCCATGTACAGCAGTCTGCTGCCTCAGCCCACGACCCAACTGCAGGTGGTGCGACAGGCACTGGTTCGCCATGACCTTTTGGGTTGCGCTGTTGAGGCGTCGGCCAGGCACTGGGTTGGGTTTTTGAGTATGACGATCCAAGGCCGTGCCTTGTTCACGGTGCACCAGCCGGCCATGGAGCGCCTGCTGCGTCCAACCAAACATCCCGCCAGTGCTATGGACCCCCTTTTCGAGCCTCAATTGATGATCCTACGACTCTTGTATCGAGATCTTAGGTTTGGACAAAGAGAATAGTTCCTGGGGCCCTTACTGAAGACCCTGCTGATCAACCAGTTGTCTCTATGCAGCAAGTTTTGACAGCATGGTAGGGAGTAGGAAGGCCGTAGGCAGACCAGCAAACGCAGTTGGCGCCATGGAGCATACAGCATATCCAGCGGTGATGCCCAGCCACGCCCCACCTAAAAAGCTTGTCAGGGGCGTGCACGTGGATGCCAACGGTGGCTGCCTAGCGCCTGCCGTGGAAGCTCCCAACGAAAATGGCAGACAGTTTCAGGCACGCAGCAGCAGGAAAGCAGCAGCAGGCCGGCGAAAGCCATGGTGGCGAGCAGTGCCTGGGCTGCCCTACATCCTGTTGAGCATATCTCTGACAGGGGCCTTCCTTTTAGGAGCCAAGCTGAGCACCGTACCATTGCAACAGCCCGGTATGGCCAGCAGCTGGTGGCCACAGGGCAGCGGCAGCAGTGCAAGCGGCAGCAGGGAGAAGGTGGCTGGGCCTTCTGGCGGACCCTTCCCAAAGGGCTGCAAGTGGCGAGAAGTCTACCCCAAGGTACTAGCTAGGTACTAGCAGGCAGTACAGGCTGCGTGCCTTCCATCGTCCTTGAGCAGCGGTGGCAAAGCTGCTGGGTGGAAAACGGTAGCCGCAGCATGGACGCCAGTGCCGGTTGCTTTGTCATTAGTTCTGCATTTGGAATAGCTTCAGGGCGTTCACTATCGTACTGCCATTGTTGCACATTCAGGGCAAAGAGCCAGGCTTCTGGGATGTGCGAACTTATGAGTATTGGGATGCAGCCTCGCAGCGGTGGGACCCCAAGCAGCCAGCAGCCTGCCTCGTAAAAGGGGCACGAAATCCTAAGGCATGGCAGTGGCGAAACGGCACACCACGGTCAGCAGCTAGCTGCAAGGACTTCCACTGCATATATGAGAACCTCTGGTGCGTTTGCTGAAGAGGCAGGTCATCCGGAGTGAGTTGCTGTGCGCATTGTGATCTAGCAGGATTGATGTAGAGTTCGAGGTGGGTGCTGCTGAACTGATGCCTCAGCTCTAGCAGAGAGCGCAAATGTCGCAGCGAATCAAGCCGTGCTCTCGATGTCTTGGTGAAGCTTTGCGCTGTTGTCCTTCTGACGTATGTCCTGTAGTGGCGTGTGGCCTGCAGGTTCAACAATGGCAGGTTCTATTTGCTTGTGGACGGGCCACAGACAGTGGTGGGTTATGCCTGGGCCCTGTTCAAATATGAGAGTAGATGCATGGATAGAGGTGACATAGTGGGGTTCATGTGTGAATGCCACCGCATCGCTATGACCAGCTCAAGTTCTTATCCTTCCACGTTTGTAATTGACGGTTGTTGGCAACTACCGTGACGTTGAAGGAGCAACCTATTTACAAGTAAGGTACGGCAATATAGTTGCGCATGGGTGTCTGTTTGCGCAGCCCTCCTTCAAGATGTCCCGCAACCAGGAGCTCAACGTCATGCATGTTGACAATGCCAGCGCCTTTGTGGAGACAGTGGACACCCATGTGATACCTGGGGACACCCTCATCTTTGACTTCATCTTCTTCCTGCACCCGGTGAGAAGGCTTGCTGGCTAAGCTACGAGGCAGGCTACATCTGATGTTGGGCTACTTATTGCGCAGCCTGAAGTAATAGGTTTGCCGGCATCTGCTGGCTGCGTGTCACCTGTACAGCTGGCGGTGCGACATGGGTGATCTGGCAGGTGCTTGGCCCGCTGAACCTGCTCGGCGCTTACGCCCTGCATTGGCTGTTCTAACTTCCCTGCAGACGGCCATCGGGCACTGGTCCGAGATGCTGTTCCCGCTGTTCAGTGTGCTGCGGCTGGAGCCCAGCTTCGCCCGGCCGCCCAGTCAGATGATGCTGCTGCACCTGAAGAAGACGCACCTCATGGAGTGGGTGCGCTCTGTGCTGGCGGTCACGCTGGGGGTGGGAGCGGAGCAGGACCTGCCGCCTATGATGCTGCACCAGGAGGTCGACTCGGTGTGGAAGCAGATATGTGAGTGTGGCCAGGGCTGGGACACTGTGAGGCAGGTATAACAGCTCAAGTGAGGGAGAGAGCAGCATGGCATGTGAAGCCATGTCCTTTACCGTTGACTTTCTGATCTGTTTGGGTTGAGTTTACCTGCCGGCACGTGCGGTGGGCGCAGAGGCATGTGCTCATTCAAGGGTTAGGGCAGGGGAACTTCAGTGTGCACAGGGATGTAATGTTAGGTCCTGGTGAACACATGCACCCCTGCCGAGCAAACCATGCCCTAGGAATGTCATGATTACCTGTCCAAGCGGCGGAAGGATGATACCGTGGCTAGCGCAGCTACATGCACGCACATCTTACTGGGCAGCGTTGACATGCTTCCACCCTGCCCCACTGCAGTGGCGCCGCTAGAGGGGTTCAGCAAGCAGGAGTGGATTTGCTTTGAGCGGGTGATGGTCGTCAAGGACACGTTCAATGGCGGCACACGCACTTTCCTGAACAAGGAAGATGCACACCTCTTCAGGCAGATGGTGTATGCACAGGCAAGCAGATGGCTTTCAGCCTGCTCACCTCTGTGTGTGCCTGGTAGGCGTCTACATAAGACTCTAAGCAGTTGTGCTAGCGTGTTTGGAGATCAAATACTACCGCAGCTCGCTTGCAACAGGTAGCAGGTCGTCCCTAGGTGCAGGGAAGCAAGGCTTGGGATGAATGCCCGTACCCTGTGTTAATCTGCAGTATGGATTGCCGCCGCCAGGACAGCGCGACCATGTGCCCAACACCATCACCTTCCAGCGTAAGCGTGCCAACCGGCAAGTCATCAATGAGGACCAGATGGTCCGCATGCTGCAAGAGTTTGGGGAGGTGAGGAGCTAATGTGTAGGAAGGCGGCAGCATGTGCTCACTGGAATAGGCAGAGAGAGGAGTGGGGCTAGCAAGCCCAGGGGTGCAGGCCAAGCTTGGCTGGGGTTTTTATAGGTGGTTGGGAAGTGGCGGCAAAGGCTAGCCAGGGGAAGGTGGCCGGTGTGAAGCTCTCCAACGTAAGTCTGCCAGCAAGTGGCATTACTGTGAGTGAGGAGTGGAGGGCATCTCTTGGCCGCCTCCAATGCAGCAAGGCTGCCTGGTGCTGGCTCTGCAGTTCATTAAGTGCCCACCTGGCTGGCTGGCCTGTTGGGTGCAGGTGCGCGTGGTGGAGTTCAACAGCAGCACCAGCTTCCGGGAGCAGGTTGAGACCATGGCCAGCACGGGGGTGTACATCAGCGTGCACACCTCCAACCTGGCCAATGCGCAGTTCCTGGCCCCAGGCAGTGCGGTGGTGGAGCTCATACAGAAGAACTGGATCTGGCACAACCTGGACCAGAGCTTTAAGGTAGGACTGCGGGAGTTCTGCTGGCTCTTGCAGGGCAGCATGCGACCTTGTGTGGCGGGGTACAGCAGCATAACCATGCATGTGTATCACTCCTCTGGGGATGGCTTTCCCTGTTGTAACTTGGCTCTCCAGGTTGTGATGCGGAGGTGGACAGCCAAGCTACTGCCTGGTACTGCTGGACTGCCTTTGTGGCCCACGACCTGCAAGTCTTTGCACGGCAATAGCTGTGGTTCTCTGTCAGGCCAAACTATCACCTGGCCGCATGTCTGTGCTAGTATGGCGCGTGTTCATATTCCTTGCGGTCGTAGACCCAAGCCCATTGCTATCATAATGTGGTGACAGGTTGCCTGTGGTAACATTCATGCCAGCACGAGCATGACAGGCTAAGGTACACAAAGCTTATCAACTGCGCGTCACTTTTCGTCTTGCCTTCATGTGCGTGCTGCAGGTCCAGACTGAGATGATGGGGGACATCCACCACTATGCTTGGCGGGCCCGCCACCGCAACCAGACTGT
This sequence comes from Parachlorella kessleri, assembly GCA_001598975.1. Lineage (NCBI taxonomy): Eukaryota > Viridiplantae > Chlorophyta > Trebouxiophyceae > Chlorellales > Chlorellaceae > Parachlorella > Parachlorella kessleri. Next base: position 17,438 of record BBXU01001602.1, on the reverse strand, counting down.
CTATCTCACCAAGCGTGACGCTGCACGCTTTGGGGACTGGCCGTCCTTGCAGGTGAGAGCTCGCAGCAGCGGTGGAATGCATTGACCGGGGTGCATGGCGACCAGCCTGTGTAAGGCAGGTGGTGTGAAATGCAGGGAAACCACTATTGATGGTAGTCAGTAGTTCACTGCCAGCAACAGGCCGCAAGAATGGTGCACACTTCAGAACACGGAGAGGCAGGGCGAATCTCAGTCACAAAACACTGCACTACGTCTTCCTCACAACCTAAGCGCCCAACTGTCATGCAACAAAGGACCGGCTGCCCTCCGCCTGCAGTGCAACACCGAGGAGTGTGTGGAGGCGCACACCAACGTGGATGTGGTGGTGAACACAGAGGAGCTGCGGGAGCTGCTGGCAGACAGGCTGCCTCTGGTGTATGCTGGCTATTCAGTGGAGGATGCCCTCCTAGACTGGCCAGCACAGGTTTAGCTGCATGCGCCTTGTTCCCTTGGGCCATGCTCTTGATTGCTGGGTGGCCGGGGTCAGAACAGGCGTGGCATGTAGGTTATGTGCGAGTCAGTCTGCTGGGTACCTTGCTTCCGCTCATGTCTTGTACTAGCTATTGCGTAAGCAGTCTGTTTCAGTGCACTACGACAGCCTTCCATGACCGCTGTGGATGCAAGGTCGGGAATTCTCATAGCTCGGGTTGAACTCCACATCCATCAAATTTCATCAAGGACTGCACGGTGCAGTCTAGCTTTGAAGGGCCAGTCCCATGTATATCACGCACCCTTGCATGCATCTAGCAGCGCGACATCAGCACACCAAGGGCAAAGTGGGCCGGCATGCAAATGAAATACACAAACTTGATCAAGCTGGCAGTAACAGCAAAAACAAGCAAAGAAAAAACAGTGCAAGAGATGTAGCAGAATGTGAAAACTGAAAACGCCAGCGCAGTCAGGCCAGCTAGAAAGAAGTCCCTCAATCCAGCAAGGGAAGGCCTAAGCCTTAGCTATGAACAGCGGCACATCAAGCCTCCTACAAGCTGCGAGGTTGGGCAAATGACGCACAAGCACCGAAGCTCACTGCATCAAACGCTGCCCTATGTCCGCTACCCACCCCTGCTGCAGCCCTGCTCACTACTCGCTATTAACCACTCCTATAAACGAAGCCTTAACATTCCGAACCACTTAGGCAACCTCCCCTTCTTCCAGCTCCCCCTCCTCCTTGTCACTACCCTCTTTAGCAGGCTGGCCACAGGCTGCAGGTGGAGCAGCCAACACGGGCGTGTTGGCAGTGCTGGCAGCCTGAGAGGCCGGTGGCGTGAGTGGAGGGGCACGGCGGGGCACTTTGCTGGCAGGGCCAGCCCCAGACTCCTCCCGCGGTCGCTTCTGTTCACTGCCAGAGCCCTGCTGCTCTTGCTGCTGCTGGTTTTGCTGCTGCTGCTGCTGCGGGGCGGGGCTACGCTGTGGGGCAGCGACACTGTCGACTGCCTCCCCTGGGCCCTCGCCCTCTGCCCCTGCTGGCCGTGGCACAACAGTCACTGCTGCAGCACTTTCCGAGGGCGCGGGACCGCCCAAGGACGAGGCCCCAGGCATCACCGTAGTGGCCACGCTGGCGGCTGGCTGGCTACTGGCTGCCGCGGCTGGGCCGCCAACCTGATACAGACTGTTGAGGCGCGCCGTAATCTCTGCACAGCGCTCCACTGCCAAGCCCTCCTCAACATACCATGGGCTGCCATCGGGCTCGCCCTCCGGCTGTGGGATGGCTGACAGGTTTTCCCGCTTGGCTGCCTTGAATATGAGGTAGAAGACAGCCAGGGCTATCTCCCCGGACGTGTACTGCAGCACCAGGGTGCCGTCCTTCCGCATCACGTCGTTGCAGAAGTTGAGTGCATACTGGTGGAACTCCGCGTTCTCCTTCAGGTAGGTGAAGCGCGGCCGGCGCAGCAGCTGGACAAACTGGGTGTGGGGCAGGTCGATGTTGAAGTCAAAGCCCACTGTGTAGAGGATGGCGCGCTCCGCCTCCACAAGGGAGGCGAACATGTTGGCCACAAAGGCGGTGTCACCCAGCCGAGCGCGCATATTCTGGTTCTGGCGGCCGTACCACCGCTTGAGCATCTCAGACACAATAGCTTCCCCTGAGATACGGTGGGTGTCATCATTCGACTTGGTGGCCAGGAAGAGGCACCCTGCTGCGATTATCTGCAACAACGGGAGCTAGCAACCTTGTAAAGCAAGCGACACCACCCAAGCAGTGCGGGCTGAGGAGCTAGAGGGGACGCTATGCCAACAGGGAAGCCCAAGCGCGCCTGAGCGGCCCTCGGCCTGGCATGCACCCATACCATGAGCCCTGACAAGCAGGTCAGTACACTCTACATTGCGCCCGCTTTGGCCATAGGTACTGCATTTTTTGCCCCTAGGCCACCTGGTTACCGGCTTGCTACACTGACCAGTGCACCCATAGGCGACAAGTGGCCCTTCGTTCCCACACAGCAAAACTCTGCTACAGATAACGTAAACACTTGCGCTGCTCTTCAGGAAGCGGATACGGGGGCAAGCAAGGCAACCCAACGTGCCGTCCAGGACTCACAAAGGGGTCGTTTCTCTTCATGCTCTTGCGGGCGAAGTACCGCAGGAAGTAGGTCACTGCTATCGCGGACGTGCCCACAGACCTGTGGCCGTGTGTGCCAAAGGGAGCTCAGCCCCAGGCATGCACAACTGGCTAGGAAGGCCAAAGAAGGCAGGCAAGGAGAGGACGCGTCAGGCGACAGGGCCTCGCACCCTCACCGAAAAAAAGCTTGTCCCGTTTCATATATGTGTTTAGCTGCTAGTTTACGCCTGTTGGCTTCTATTTGAGGGGAAACGCCGTCCTTTCTGCTGGGGCTGTTCTGTACTTCGCTCTCGGTGAGTAGCTGGAAAGTCTGCAGCCTGGACATTCAAGGCTAGGGGCAGCACCACGGGAATGATCCTGAGGTGCTAACGCAAAGCAAGAAATCAACACCGCATGCAACACCCGCGTGGCGTGCTTGTGAAGGTGTTCAAATATGCAAAGGCGGTTGTTGTGGCCTGAAGGACAGGCGAAAGAAACAGGATGGTTCCGCCACTTGTGCTGAGGAGGGGCACTCGCCTGCAGAAAAATGCTCAGAATTACGAGTAACCCCTGGTGTTTTTGAACAGCTGACCCTGCAGGGCCCTCGCATTCTCCTGGTGAATCTGCTTTCGCTTGGGATCATCGCTTATTCTCCGATCTGTGCATTCTTGCTAAGCCTACTCTGCAACCTGTGGTGATCCATCGGGTACGTGGCTTCGTTGGGCCCTGCTATCTTGCTGCCAGCCTCTCTGCCTTGCAACCCTTTATTTGTCCCTCTGTCTGATTACCTCCTGCTTGCCCTGTCTCGCAGGCGACCCGTCATGGATGCCAGCCTTGGATTTCCTCCAGCCACCCCGTTGGCCGCCCTTGACGCTTTCGCAACCACTGAGTTTAGAGAGTCACCCTGGGACAGCGATGGCAGCGAGAGCTCCTGCAGCCAGGAACCGTGCTGTGCTTTGGAGGCAGGGCTGCTGCTGTTGCCAGACGACGAGGGCGAATCCCGTTGCCCAGGCAGCATAAGGGAGCAGCCAGCAGTGGTGAATAGCTTGCCTAGCCATTCTAGTGTGCTTGAAGACCTCAAGTCTCGGGGGTCTTTATTTCAATACTGTATACGTAGAGGGCAGTGATATAGCTAGGAGTGTCAGTGCTAGTCGAAAGGTGGAGGGGCCGCCAAGGTTTCATGCAACTATATTGCAGGTCTTGAATGAGGCTTGTGTTGGGCTAGTAGTATGTCAAGAAAGAGTGATTTGGCCCTGTAACTGTCGGCCATATCGCAGTACCTTACCGGTCAGCTTTACCTCCAGACTGCAATAGCTCATTATGCAACCTGAACAAGTTAAATATGTTTCTCACCACGCCAATGCCGGCCTTGTGCGACAACGTGCTGCACCTTCAGCTGACCCTGACACGCTTGCCCGCGGGCGAGCAGAGGCTGTCAAACTGCGGCGGAAGCTCAGGTGCAAAATGCCGCAGAGCGGCACTGCTGCTGCGTGTCTCTGTAGGCGGGGCATCCAGGGTCTCCGGCAGCAAAACTGGTAGCGTGGCCTCTAGAACCTCCGACACCGAGGTGGCGGTTTTCAAGGCGGTGTCCACCTGTAGGCAACCGCCAGTGTCGCTCCTCTTTCCATAGGCCTTTTGCAGCCTCTGAGATCTGGCGCCCCACAGCCATCTCAAAAATGTGCAGCACGTGCAACCACGCAGGCAATATTACCCAGCTGGACAGAGCACTTGACGAACAGGCAAGCCGGTCGCGCCTATGCCACCCTAGTTAGGACTGACCACTGCTGATAAAACAGGCATGCTCCTTTTCACAGCCCCATCGCAACTGTGAATGCACAGTTATTCCCACTGCTGGCTTCCCAATGTCCACCCTGCCAGCCCTCGGACAGCAAACGGGCCCTCAACACAACTGCCTATCATCAATTTCAAGCAGTAGTGCCCCAAGCCTCACCGCATTCCTCCACTTCTTCCCTCGAGGCATATTGTAGAACATGCCCATAAGTGGTTTGAACAGCAAGCGCACGCTGAGCCCTCGCCGGCCGTCTTGCCGCTGTCGTGATGCCTCCAGCAGCCCATCAGCATACTTGGCGTAAGCCTCCAGCACCTGCAACACATTTCAGGCACAGAGTTGGGGCGGTAACTTACCCTGGACCTGCAGGTCTGCATGCTGGCAAAGACCGATGTAATCATCATGACACATGCTCCAGCTGTCCAAAATAAGCTGCCCCGAGCATTCGCATCCAGAGTCTGTTGAAAGTTGCCACCCAGCGCGGAAGACACAGCAGCGTCAAGCTGGACCTTACTCCTATGTTCCTCACGGACCCCCGAACCCCGCATTGGTTCCTAAACAACAGGCTGGTGGTGCTCAAGCAACAGCTTGGGGACTGCTCATTCTTTTGGCGGCTGCAAACAATGCTGGGTGGCGCACACTGGTACACCAATCAGACCTGCATTCTTGAGACTGACAGAGCAGGGCGGCCTTACCCCTCCCCCCATCCCCCACCCCAGCATCCCAAATCTTACTTGCCGCCTGCTCGTGGCTGGGTTGCTGTCTGCGCCGAAAACTGCTCTGTCAGCGTCTGCCAGTGCTTCCCATGGGGTATTATATGCAGCTCTGCCAATCATCACGCCTGTGATGCCGCCCTCAACTGTGGCAGGCAGCTTGAAAGGCTCAACCTCAGAACCTCCTGCTGAGCCTCTTCTTCTGTTAGCTGCTGACGCACATGCTCCAATCTCTGCCACACCAATGGTAGCTCCCCCTGCGTCCGCTGCTGCCATTGCTGCGACCTCAGCCCCACCACTGCCATTGACTGCTGCTTGTGCCGTGCCGTTCGCTGCTGGCTCGTCCCGGTCACCGCAGCCATTGACTGCTGCTGCTGCCGCGCAGACTTCTACTGCCGCTGCCGCTGCCGCGCCCTCCGCTGCTGTGCGTGGCAGGTGGGCGGGGTTGGCCATCCGCAGTGCCGCTGCTGCTTCCGCCAGCGTCAACACGCCGCCATTGAGGGAGAACTCCAGGTAAGGGAAGTCGCGCTTCAGTGCCCACACCCACTCGTACCTCAGGGGTGGCACGGTGCGGTTCTGATGCGGGTTCTGCAGCGCAAGCGGGCAGGCCGGGGAGGGCGACTTGAACCACATTGTCCAGGGACAGGCGTGCACCTCATACTCACCATGCATGCCTTTACTGGCCCAGACAGCGCTACGTGGACTGTCAGGGAGCCTAGGTACTAGCCCTCTAACCAGCTGCCAAGCTAGGGGCAGCGAGTCCAACCACGGTCCCGGCAAACAGCTCGCTCACCAGGCCCTTCAGGTGGCATTTGCGCGCATGAATAATGAAGTGGGTGACAGGGGAGCCCTCAGACACCGTCTTGATGAAGCTGCACAGCTCCTCATAGGTGTCATTGTTGTCCACACCTGCAGGCCACTCACTGCCAGCGCTTCTTGCAACCAGCACAAAAACCCTCTGCAATGCTTGCCCAGTAGCAAATCGTCAGAGCCTCACTAAGGCGGCCCACAACACCAGCAGCAGGCTGCTACCGGCGCCCCTGAGAAGGTTGGCAGGTTGTTGATGTCACCTGCATAACCGAGACTCCATGCAAAGGGATGCTGGTGCGCAGTGCTCAGAACGCCTTCCAAATCTACTCTCCACACATCAACACACCTAGCCGGCACTTGACGGTGATGGGGGGAGGGCCCCCGCTGTGGGAGGTGCAGCCCGCCACCGCCTCGGCCACTGCCTTGCAGCAGTCGGCCACCAGCTGGGGCTGCAGCATCAAGGCGGCACCAAAGCAACCGGCTCCAGCCACTCGGTCACTGCAGCCAGCCACAACAGCGCGGGCAGGCACCTTGAGAGATGCATCGGCACTATGGGGGCTTAACGCCATAGGCCAAGCCGAACCCTACAGGGAGTCCTGACCAATACCCCGCAACTTGAAGCTCAATATGCACCCAGCGTGCAGGTATGCTGTGGGGAAACATTCACACCGTCCTCCCACGGAAAGCATTTCAGACACGTTGTTGCCCTTTCCCTTGCAAGTGGGCCGCCAACGGTTCCCACCGTTCCTTGCCCCATATCACTACCCCCACCTGGGGCAGCCGCAGTTGAGGTTGATCTCGTCATAGTTGTACTGCGCCACGATCTTGGCCGCCGCTGCCAGCTTGGCGGGGTCGCTGCCGCCCAGCTGGCACACAATGGGGTGCTGCTCAGGGGGGAAGGCTAGGAAGCGGTCGTGGTCCGGGTTGTGGATGAGCGTGGAGTCCACCACCATCTCTGTGTACAGCCAAGTGTGGCGAGACAGCAGCCGGGCCAGCTGCCGATAGTGCACATCGGTCCAGTCCATCCTGCAGCCCACAGTCACATCAGTAAGTAATAGCGCGCTTGCACTCGCTGCCAGCTGAGAAGGGCTCCCCTTGGTGATTGGTGAGGGGGTCTTCCACGGGCAGGCTGGCTGGCTGTTCCTGACTGGCCGCCAGGTGGGCTAGACGTGCCACAGGCCCTGCTTTACAGCAGGCTCACTCACATGGGCGCCACACTGAGCAGCTGGGGCTTCGGCGAGCTCATTGTTGCTACCGTCCTGGCTGCAACACGCTGGGGCGGCCTCTCTGTGCTGTGGAGGACTCGACAGCGTGATAGCCGGTTCAGGTGCTTTAGTGGGAGGCAGCGCCACTGCATGGACAGCTTGGCGAGGCCTTTTGACAGGCTTAGCAGAGCGCTCAAACTTCACTGACCAGTACCAAAGTCAGACATGCCATGCATGCGACAGCTTCAACACCTACAAATGGAGAAGAGGTTCTCAGTCGGCCATCAAGTGTTGGACCAAGCTGTGAGCTGGCCATTGGGAGCTGTAAAGCCGAGGCGGGAATATTAGGCGCAAGGCTCCACAAAGCTCACTAGCAATCACTGCAATGCAAGCAGGAAAGCTTTGTAAGCCAACAAGTTGTCACACATTGGCCTGATGTCCCTCTCTGCCATCTATAAATGACGGGGCTTGACAAGACGTCACTAGCGTCACCCACACCAGCGGCAGCTTACATCACTAGTCCCCGTTCACTTTCAGCCTCCAAACTTGAGTTTGAGCTATACGTGCCAGGGCCAAGGTGAGGGAGGGCGGGCTTTGACTTCAAAGGTGCCTGTTTCTGTTCTACCTTAGAGGCTTCCACACTTTCGCTCTGTCTCAACGGAGGGAAGTGCTCCATGCTGTGTCTCCTTCCCGCAACTGCAGCACACCTGTAGTTACCTGACCAGCCTTGCAAGGTGAACCCCCGCTTGCAGGGACGTCCTACGTGCTGTCCTCATCTCCTGTGTGGAGTCTTCCATCGCCTCCTGGCGCTTTGTGCGCAGCCTTGGCTTTGGCAGCACCCCCTCTATCAAAGTCAAGTGCCCTTACTACAAGTAAGCAATATTTATGGCCTACTCCCGGCTAGTAGTTTGCCACCCTAGCAGCCGCCCTAACGCTTGCCTATTGGTAGGTAGAAACACAAGCCATGCCTGCATGTTGTGATAGCTTTCAGTCCACGCGTGTGCAGGTCAGCTCTTCGGCACCCAGGCAGGGTCCCCCCCAGCCTCCGCCTCCGCTGGCTGCTTGAGGTGAGCAGCAGGCTCTCACAGCCAACAGAGGAGCTGGCCAAAAGCACTCCCCAGCACAACAGCAGCAGTAGCAGCCAGCACAGCAGCGCACGCGTACCTGCAGGCAGGCCCCGACCGCGCCCTCGCTACTGGCGTGATGCTTTTGGGCCGGGCGTCGTGATGCCGCTCAACCTCTTCCTAGGCTGGCTCCTCATCAACGCTGAGCTAATCAACATTAGAGTGTACTAGGCAGTGCGGGCAGCAGCAGGGGCTGGTGCAGCATTGTCAGCCTCCGTGCAGTCAGCTTATTGGCAGACAGCGTCCGCCAGCCTGTCGCCGCGCCAGCCAAGCGACCTGCAGCTCCCTCCAGGCAGCGCCGCATATTCGGCCCCGGCCCCACCAAGCAGCCGTAGCCGCACATGGGGCGGCGCAGGCAGCGGGCCACCAGCCTGGCCTGCTTCATCCAGGCGCTTGAGGGCAGCCGGGTGGTGGTAGAGCTGCGGTGTGACACCATCATCCGCGGGACGCTGATCTCGGCTGATGACCAGCTGAACCTGATGATGGCGGATGTGACCTACCAGCCGCTGCAGGCGCCCAAGCGCCAGCTGGACAACTTGTATGTGAGGGCCCGGCAGGTGCGCTTCGTCCACCTGCCGGCCAACCTGGAGCCGGCGGCAGCTGTGGAGGCGCACCGCCGGCGGACTGCCCTGGCGCTGCGAGAGCATGCAGCGCAGGCGCAGGTGGTGCGGGTGCAGAAAGGGCAGCAGCTGGAGCTGGGTCAGCAGCCTGGGGAAGGCTCAGCCTAGGGACCCAGGTGCTGTTGCAGGGTGTGGGTATGAGTTAATCTGCAGGCAGCCCTGTGGAACCTGTGGCTGTGTTGGGTACGGTAGCTGGTGTTTGACATTGTGTGGAAGCCTGACTGGATGGCTAGAAGCATGCATGAACATGCACAGTCAGTTGAGGTTGTGCATCTCAGGCTAGCTTCATTAAACAGAAGGTGGAACAGGTCCTTGCTCGTTAAGTGGCTTTACCCAAGTGGCGGAGGTGCATAACATAATGCTGGCAAGCCTGTTTGCACCTTTTCACTGTCAGACTGGTCCTTTACATTGTCTGCCGCCGACGCTACTGCATCGGACTATTGGATCAACAGAGGACTCATGTAGCGGAGGCTGTGAACCCAAATATAACGGATGCACCAGCAACCGGCAACGGGGTGAGAGAAAGAGTTGTTAATCCCAGGTTCGATCCTGGACTTACTCCCTCAGGCTGATGGTGGTTACAAGCTGCCAGCTAACCGGCCTGGTAATGAGGCCCTATGAAGGAGTGTTGGACATGACCCACTACTTCCCATCGTGCTTTCTTCCCTGGTGATCCGTGATGGACCAGCAACGACGCAAGGCAAATGCATTATTGAATGAACCAGTGTCGGTGGTTGACTCGCAAACTGGGGTCCTGGTTGTTCCAAAGGTAATCTTGCACATCTGTTTACGATGGCATGATGCAGTCTGGATGAATTGCCTTAAATGCTGGCGGTGTCTGGGTGTTAGCATGTTATCAGCTTGTACTCGCTCCCCATTGAGCAGTCGGCCGTTTAACACCGACCATGAGTAGGCTTCGAGTTCCATGGGGTGTGATATTTTCTTATGTGCTCTGCACTGGCTCGAGGCGGCAAAGCAAGAGGGAACAAGCACTGCTCTCTGCTGCCCCTGCTGTTCCAAGGCCAAAGCTTTCATTGGGAAACTTACCCAGAAACATTTAGGGATGCCCCTGAGCATGCCTTGCATCCAGCCCCAGTTATACACTTCTTCCCCACCTAAACTCTGATGGAACTACCTGTCTTCGATAAACAAGGCTGTAGATTGGTTGCTGCGGTGGCGCTCGCCACTGTATTAGAAACCTGACTGAGGGCCCAGACCGTGCAGGATGCTGCTTGCCTCAGGAGGCCCAGCTCAGCCGCCATGATACTGGAGATCAACGTCTGCAGTTTAGCCTCACTACCTAGAGATCCACAAGCAAGGGTAGCGTGCAAACTCCTGCACATACAGAGATGTAGAGGCTGGAGAACTTGCTGAGACACATTGCCGAGCTGGCGGGAGTGTCCCAAGATACAACCTTCCATTTTCTAAAGGAAGTACCTGGTGCCCTGCACTCCCTCTTTCCCTCAGCTGCTTAGGCGTTCTTGGCACCATGGCTGAGAAGTCATGCACGATCAGGACACGAAAGTTCATGTAAGTCTGCATCGCTTGTGTGGAGCTGTTTTAGACGCGCTGCTATGTATAGATATACAACTGAAGTGTCCTGCCGCACTGAGGAACGAGCCTTGGCATCTCATTCGGGCAGCAGTACATGGGTGGCGGCACTGGGGGGTGTAAACATGGAAGCGGAACGCAAAATGCGTGAAAGAAACTTTGCTGTTTTGCAGGACCAACCGCCTGCTGCAGCGGAGGCAGTTTATCCTTGATGTGCTGCACCCTGGCCGTGCCAATGTCTCCAAGGTGTGTCAGCTATGCGGAGCTTTGGTGGGACCAATTCAGCCATACAGGCTGCAGTGCTGCTTTTCAAAGGCTGCTAGCAGCTGGTGGTTCAGACGTATCCAGCAGAACGCAGCAGGCCAGCCACAGCAGACGCGGCTGTCCCTGGCCTGCAGTTGATTCAACTTGCACAGCTGAGCAGGAGGCCGGGGTTGAGAACGAGTGGTGCAGGGGGGAACCGACACCAGAGGGGCGCGCAGGCCAAGTGGCTGGCAGCAGGCGGCTTGCACAGCGAGAATGGCTGACAGCAGGCGGCTGATTTGCAGCGGGACAGGCGGACAGCAGGCTGGATTGTCGGGCTGCCTACACTCATGAAGCAGGGTAAGGCTTGCAGTGTGCTAACGCCGCTCCATCTGCTGCGTGGCGCAGACTGAGCTGCGCGAGAAGCTGTCCAAGATGTACGACGTCAAGGACTCCAACTGCGTGTTTGTCTTTGGCCTGAAGACCCAGTTTGGTGGCGGCAAGTCCACAGGGTTTGGCCTCATCTACGACAACGTCCAGGGGGCCAAGCAGTTCGAGCCTAAGTACAGGCTCATCAGGGTGAGTGAGACCGCAGCAGGCTTGGCGCGGGCGCCGTGTGCAGGCCTTCGTGTCTTTGTTTTTAAGATGGGCTCCGTTGTCCAGCAGAGAGCGACTTTGGGGTGTGGCGTCGTGGCAGGTTTCTGTTGTTATGTGAGGCATTGTGAGGCAGGGAGGAGAAGGGGGGTGGTGCATGAGGAAAAAACGGGGTTGACAGTTGTTCGAGGCGAAGGCCTGGCGTTGGCTTTTAGTGGGGTACCAGCCACCCAGTATTACGGATTTGGCAAGGCGCAAGGAGCAGCGCTACCAGAAAGAGACAGCTGCGGCTGCCCAGGCAGAGTGGGCATTACAGATTAGGTTGCATCGGGGTTGCTGTGCCTGCTGTGGCATGGATGGCTGGCCATGCGTGCTGCAATGCGGTTTGGCGGAACTGTCAAACGATATTGACGGGTAATGACGGATGGCAGCCTGCGCGTAGCAGCGCGGCTTGCATCCTCTTTGGCTGGAGCTGGATTAAGCGGGGCTGGCAGCTGACGAAATGAATGATGTAGCAGCAAAGGGTGGTGGGGGATTGGTAGTAAATTGTTTCTAGATAGAAGAGCATGTATAGGCGTTGGAACAGCCAGCTTTCAGGGTTAGGACATCGCCGGCAGCTTGGAAGCAGTAAAGGGAGTAAAGGGAAGCGTGAAGGTACCCAGCAGTCCTGCATGGGTGCTACTGCTTCACGGCATTGGGATGGCCAGCCATTGGTAGTTATGCTGGCTCTTTGTGCTGCGGTGACAGCTGTAATTTGAAGGATGCTGCGACGGAGGCGGCAGTTGAGGGATGATGTGGCTTAAGCAGGAGGAGCACGGAGTTAAGTCTGGAGAACAATGTGTCAGGACTAAGCAGTTGCAGCGTTTGGGGCAGGCCCCCGTGACCGGTGTGTTACTTTTTTCAGTTTGTGCTGTGTGTTGCAGAACGGTCTGGCGCAGCCGGTGCAGAAGTCGCGCAAGCAGCAGAAGGAGCGCAAGAACCGCACCAAGACCATCCGCGGTGTCAAGAAGAACGCAGGTAGGTGGGCCGGAGTCGGGGCGGGGCGGCCGGCAGTTGGTGGAGCGGGGCTGTCCACATGCCCTGCCCAGTCCTGCGCGTGCAGGAATAGGGCAGAAGGGTGTCGTGGCAGACACTGGTAGTAGCGGTGCATTGTGGCGGTTTGCTCCTGTGGGTAGTATCTTGATGTGGCATGTAGTGTGATTAGGGTGTTTGGCTGTCGACGGAACCTGTTGACTTCCAAGGTATGCTGTGGTGTGGGCTGGACGATAGGATAGTCGATTGGGTGGCTGGCCGGCATATAGACTTCTGTACAGAAGGGCCGCTGTTGTGCACATGTGGTGCATTTATTCAGATTCACTCCTACAGCCTGCCCCCGCTAACTACTTGGCCCTGTTGTGCTTGCTGCGCAGTGGCCGGCAAGAAGTGAGCGGGCAGCAGCATGCAGCTTTGAGCCAGCCTGCAGCTCTAGTACCGCCTGTAACAAACCTAGCAAGTGCAAGGTGCTTGAGCAGATAAGAAAGGCGAACAAGGCACGCACAGCAGGCCTGCCTAGTGGGTGGCATTACTGGCACACACACGTGTTTGCCATGGGGACGAGCACATGTTATGCAGCGCCCGCGCTCTGCACCCTGCAAACCTGCGCGTGAAGCTAGCACGAGGGCTCTACAGTCATTGACGTGCCGGGTTGCTATGGCTTGGGGTGCAACAGGTCCCTGGGTTATCTTCTCACTGCCCGCCGCTTATAGTCCCGGAAGACCGGCGGTCAGCATCTGGCCTGCTCTGGGTGTCTCTGTTTGGCGCCAAGCAAGGAGGCTGCTGCACACCTGGCTATTGGTGACAGCAAGTACTGCTGTGCCTAAGCATCTGGGCAGGGAGCTGAAGTCTTGCAGCCACCACTAGGATCCAGTGGCATGGCATCGTAGTAGCACTAGCGGACACTGCCGACAGGCGCTTGATACTGCAGAGCATGACAGGCTTTGGCGCTCTTGCGCCTGGCAAGGAGCTCAGCATGCTTCCCACCAGCCCCTTGTGTTGAGACTTAAAAAACACACCAAATGGCATGCATCCAGCCCAGCCCTCGTAGCGGCTACCCTATCTATCCCTTCCACTCTGTTTGCACGACTTGCCACCCATACCAATAGTGTCAGTGGGCTTAGCTTGTCGTGGGGAGGAGACCTACTGGCTCAGAATCTAGATAAGCCCTACGAGCACATTTGCATCCAGCCCAGCCCTCCATACAGCTATACCATATCTCCACTCAGTTTGCACTACCAGCCACCCTTACTAAGACTGTGCTGTGCTGGCTCATACGGTGGCAGGCAGACACCTGAAGATCCCAGGAGTCCTCTGCCTAACCCTCCGACAACTAAGAGCAACACAGTGGCCTTAGCTTGTCTTGTGGAGAGAACTACTGGCTCAGAACTCAGGCAAGACTCAGGCCCACCCTGCATCCCGTCCTGAACGCACAGCTTAACTCTCACACCCTGTACGATCTACCTGCCACCCATGCTATTAAGAGCAACACAGCATCTGTTGTCGCACCACTGGGTGCTACCATGAACATGCCAGCCCATGCGTCCCTCCTAGGACCCCTCAGGGGGCAGGCTGCTGCTGCCCCAGGCCAGGACGATGCCCAGCTCTCAGGGCATGGCTAGGCTAGGTGATAGTGTAATTTGGGCCGCCCCCGCCCTCAGGCGGCGTCCAGTGTATATTCTGCAGCGGGTCCTTCACGTCACATGCCTTGCAGTGCAGGCAGTTCTGGGCGTTGATCTGCAGCTGCTCCTCCCCCGTGGCCTCGTTGGGCACATACTCATACACGCCTGCAGCACATCACACAGGCGGCAGAGCCAGTCAGAGAGCTGCACCTGCTGCTGGGCCGCCCCCTGCTACTACAATTATCAGCAGGCATTGTACCGGCAGCATTATCGTTGCTCCTCTCGTTGTGTCTTGCGGCGCCCACGCAAGTTATCGCCAGCTTCTTCATATGCTGCCACCCGGTCTGTTGCTTCCAGCCAATCCTAGTAGTATCTGGCCAGCCACAACTCCACCCGCCTGAGCTGAGCGACTGGCAGCACCGCAAGCAATGCAGAGAGACTCTGTCACCCCAATACGCCCCTAACCACTCTCTGATTGCATGACCTGCCACTTCCAGATGCAAAGACACTTTGTCAGCCTGTGCTCAGAACGTTTCCCATTACGGCATGCCCTGTGCGCCTGGGTTTCAGATACTGACCTGCTGGGCAGTATCTTGACTCTGGGCCCTTGTACAGAGGCCAGTTGATGACTTGGGGCAGCTTTGCGTTCCGCAGCCGCAGGTGGGCAGGCTGGTCATGCTCGTGGTTAGTGCCACTCCTGCAACCCAAGCACCCGCGCCAGGTGTACTTCAGTCGTGCAGTGTTTGGCGCGAGGGGGGCTTCCCAACCAGCGGGCATGCAACCCAGCAGATCAGTTGTTCGATTGGCGCAGAGCGCCGGTGCCCACTACAGCTCCAGTGCCGCCTGCAAGCTAACCCAACTCTGAAATGGCAGTGTAGACAGCGATACACGGTGCACTGGAGATGTCCCAGGTTGGGACGGTGAGCTGCAAGCGAGAGGGTGCAGTGCGCTGACCGGAAGAGGGAGGTGCTCAGGTCAAAGGTGATCTTGCCGTCCGGCTTTGGGTAGTTCTTGGGGGAGTACAGCGCAGCCGGCTTCAGGTGCTCGTGGTCACCCGACCTGCGGGCAACACGTATCTTATAATTCGACCCCTGTGCTAAAATGCTCACTTTGCAGGCAGGCAACGCTCGCTGGGGCGGTGAGGAGCTGGGCAGCTGGTCTGCCAACCCCCCCCCTCCCCCAAGCCCTGTGGGTCCGTGCTGAGCCAACAAAGTTGCCGTGCATGCAGAGCTCTGAGTTGTGAGTCGCTTCTGCCATGTCAGACCCGTACACACACCAGGCAAGACGCGCACCCTGCTACCGCCACCGCCAAGAAGTACTCCTTCTCCGCCACCCAGCGTATCAAGCAGCTACACAAAAGCCCCTTCGCGCGCCCCCCCCCCCGCCCCGCCCCCACCTGGTCTTGAAGGTCCAGGGCGCCCTGCCCCTCAGCAGGTATGTGTCCAGCGCGGAGTAGGCGATGCCGCCCCACAGGCCCCCCGCCGCGAAGGCCGGCCGCAGGTTGCGCGCCCGGTGCAGCTCCTCCACCACCCAGCTCTCCCGTATCGCCCGCTCGTAGGCAGACAGGTCCAGCGGGCGGCGCACCGGGACGTGGTGGGGCGGCGACGCCTCCAGGGCGCTGAAGGCGGCTTCCGCGGCCATGATGCCCGACTGCATGGCCGTGTGCGTCCCCTGCAAATCAGCGGCACCGGCGGACGGGAGGTGGAATGCGGCCATGCAAGTGGCCAGGGTTGGGCAGGGATCATGTATTGAAAGTTTCTTCTCCTGTATAGGTAATCCACGGAAATTGACGATGCCAGAGGAGCGCTTTGTGGGCATGGAACGTCATGGCTTTTCGTTAGCCCCACTGGGGGAAGTCACGGCAGCATTGTCAGGTGGCGGGATGCTGTTAGACTAGACTACTAGGTAATCCCTGCAGTTCTCCATGCTTTGATCGGAAAGCAGCATGGCCAGTAGGAAAATCCGAATACACGCTGCATGAAGGCACCGGGGCAGTGGGCAACTTCGACCCAGGGCCTCTGTGTCGCTGCTTGCTTCTTGCCCAGGGCACTCGCGGGCAGCAATGGCAATGCGCAACGCTGCCAACTGTGCACACCTTGACATGCACGCTTTTGAATCGCAGTGCACCATCTGCATCTCCGCTCCACCCTTCAGCCACCTCCCTACCACCCCAGCCAATCCCGATCATGCGACCAACCCCTCTGCTCTGCCCCCGTCCTAACCGTCAGCTCAGGTCCGGCCCCACCTTGATCTTGGGGACATTGAGGAACCCGGCGCTGCAGCCAATGAGCGCTCCCCCCGGGAAGGCCAGACCCGGCAGAGACTGGAGCCCGCCCTCGTTCAGCGTGCGCGCCCCGTACTGCAGGCAGGTGCCCCCGTCCAGCAGCCGGCTGACGCTGGGGTGCCGCTTGAACTGCTGGAACTCCTGGTACAGGTTCAGGTAGGGGTTGGAGTAGTCCAGCGCAGTCACCAGCCTGTCAGGGGCCGGGGGACAGCGGCGTGGGGGATGGGCTGGAGATCAAGGGCAAGGAGAGGGGAGCAGGGGGGGAGGGGGTTTATCAAGCATTTAACAAAGGCGTTGACTCACCATGTGTGCCTGGGCTCTCAACATCCGAAGACCCCCAACCTCATGGCCGCCCTACTGGGCTGTGCAGACATGACGGGCACTCTCGCATGCTCTCTCCCTCCCTCCCTCGCTCACCCCAGGGCCACCCTGTTGTCGGACATGTGGTAGATGAAGGAGCCCCCGTACACATTCCAGGGCAGCGGGTAGCCCACCGTGTGCACCACCAGGCCCTCCTGGTGCCTATCGGCAGGCACCTGGCAGCAGAGGAAAGCGCAAGTGCGTAGGTATCAATCAGCTGCCGGTTCCACTGTTCCTGCTTTGATGGATCAGTGGATGGCTCCACCAGGGCACCCAGCCCTGCTCATCACACGCATAAGAGGTGCAACCACACTGCAAGCCAGGCATACCAACTAGGGTGGCCGCAGTAAACACCAGACCAGCATATCCTCTCACGCGTGCAAGGGAGGATATCCGGCAATGGAAAGTTGAGCCCAACACCTTGTGCACTCTGCAACCCTTAGAACTCAGCGGGTGCCGGTTCTGCACACACACTAGCCATCACTCCATCCACTCTCTTTGCACGCTGCCTGACTCAATGGCAAGCCCAGCAATTGCCCGGTCTGCACAGCGGCTGACTGACCGGCTCACCTCCCAGACCTCCTTGATGCCCAGGGCGTAGCTCTGCGGGGAGGCCCCCACCTTCTCTCGCAGCTTGAAGTGCTTGATCACCTCCTGCAGCCGAGTCGGAGCACAGCCTAGGTTGGTGCTTACAACTCACCGATGCTACCTCCTGCAGTGCTTGTGCTTGGTGGCACACTAATAGCGACAGGCATTGTTGCAGCACCAGCTCCACCTTGCAGCGAAAGCCATGCAACTAGCCTGAACCACGCTGGCATCCGCTCAACACTACCACCAGCCCACCTTGCCGCCAGCACTCGCCAACCAGGCCACAGCGCGCTGCCACGCCCTTCCCAGATTCTACTGACAATGAAGCCCC
>BBXU01001597.1:0-20391 GCA_001598975.1 Parachlorella kessleri | reverse complement strand
ACCACACACACACACCACACACACCCACACCCACATATAGACGCAGCCACACCACCATCAACGCACTCGACGCTCCCAACCAACCCCACTTACCAGCGCACAGGTATGCTCCTAGGCTGGCCTAAGACCTTGTCGTCCTCTCGCTGGGTCCATACTTGCCTGGGGCGCAGCAGCTATAGCTGACTTCATGGGTTCCATCTCCGTAACAGAGAAGTAGAGCATCTTCTTAAGTCCTGGAGCCACTCTAGTACAAATACGTGAGCAGCAAGCTGGGCAAGGTCCCATCTGGGATCAGTTCTGCATGGTATTGTATTCTACCGCCTTCAGAGCCAGCCGGAACAACTGGACAGTGCTGTCGATGCCAGGTGGCATGCTCCGCTCAGGCAAGCCTCTGAAGAGCATTGACCACGACCACCACAAACCCCGCTCTGAGGGGGCCTGAGAACATGCAGCAATGGCCCCTACCAGCTAGCAGGCAATAACTAAACGGAGACCCTCATGAGGGCGGAGGCCATCTGTGTCCTCCCTTACCAATGTCTTGTGGGACACGTCATGCAAAGCAGAGGCTCGATAGCAAGTGCAGCAAAGGACTGAAAAACTTATCTAAACGCGTCACGTATGCATGTGGGGAGCACTTAAGCTTGGCATCCCCCGCTCACATCACATCAGCTGATCAGACATCATGATGCGCCTAGCCACCAACAATACAAGAGAGCCAAACAGGCCCAGCAGCAACGCTTGCAAAACAGCTCCCTCCGCTATGTACACACCTGCAAAGAACGCTTGGCATGCCAGACTTGCCGAAATAACAAGCGTTTCAGAAGTAAGAGCCTTCCTTGCTTACCTTCATACACGGCACATAACACAGAACCTCAGCAGCACTGACCATATCTGCAACAGCAGGTCCTTGGCTTCAGGTAAGACTCTGGGTTGTAGTTAACACGAGCTCGTTGCTGAAGAAGTTGGTGGGATCGTACTGCCGCTTCACCTCTTGCAGCCTGCAGCCCCGGCAGTAGGTTCATGTGCGTGCCTCTCAATGACCCTTTCTAGATCGTCAGGCGACCCACTTCATGGGGCCTGGATGGATGGGCTATCCAGTGTGTGGTTCCCACCAGCAGCGCTGCACCAGGCAGCCTGTTCCGGGGGTATGAGTCTGCTGCCTTTAGGTGAACGCCGCTTGCCCCAACTATACAGAGTATCAGCAAAGGCCTCCCTACCTCCCTCCCTACCTTGGTGCGTTGTCCCCCCAGTAAGCAGTGGGCCAGGAGGCCAGGTCGGTGTCCAGGTAGTTCAGGTCTGCACGCACACACACATGCACGCGGTGCACACTTGTAGGCAGAGCCTAGCACCAGTGGTTGCTTCCTCCTGGCACACTGCAGACCTACGACACACAGGAGTGCGGTGCACACACTCCCGATACCATTGGGCCTATCTTCAGCTGGCTGGCAAGCAATTCTACAGCACGACGGCTGCATGCAACACGTGGCAGCTAGTCCGACTAACATGAGGCCTGGTAAGGTATGTAGGGCGACAACACGTTCTGAGTCTCGGTGAGGTAGGTGAGCGCGGAGGAGATGGTGGCGGGCGAGGCCTGGCCGGGCACCCAGCTGGTGGAGTAGAAGATGTTCATGATGGCATTGCGCCAGGGGAAGGCGGTGGCGTTGGCGGGGATCTCAGCCATGCGGCCCTGTGAGGCACAACGGCGGCTCCCACCTCATTGCATGTTTCCACATCAAAATAACACCATTGTCATAGAGCAAGCTGCCTGCAAAGGGCGTGGGGCAATGGCTAGCTTGGAGAGGGGGACAAGGTGACCTACATGGGGATTGTAGCTGACACAGGCTGGCGCAAACACAGCAGCCACATAGTTTACGTCTCAGACGCATGCCCTGCACAACACCCACCTAGCTCATAGTTTACAAGTGTGTGCTGCACGGCAGGAACTGGGGTGCGGGTGCTGCTTCCTAGTAACTCACCCCCCAGGCCTGCATTGCCACCCAGCCGCCAGGCGTGTAGTTGGCAAAGTGCACCAGCGCATCCAGGGCGTCCTCGGGGAGGGGGCTGAACACGTTGTAGGACTTGGACTTGCTAGCCAGGGTCATCTGGGCCGGAGGGTGGTAGCGGGTTGCCATGTTGCTGATGTTTTTGGTGTAGAAGGGGTCTGCAGCATCACATTACCCACCCACGCTTGTATCCAAGGTTCGCAATGTGTAGCTACCATGCCAACCGTTAAGCTATTCAGCAACAAAAGTGCCTTCCACAGCCTGGCGGCAGCAGCATGCCCCACATGAACATGCCAGGCACGCTCAGTGCCACCCCTCGGCACATACCATTGGACAGCAGTGCGACTGCTTGGATCCAGGGCATCTCTCGCGGGATGAAGCTGTTTGGCAGCCAGTCAGCCAGCTCCATGACATTGGACTCCTTTAGGATGCGGCTGGCCTCGTCAGTGGGGCCAAGGTACTGCAGGCAGTACCAGCTGCCCATGTGTGGATTCAGAAGGAAGCCGAGCCAGGTCACCACAGAATGCAGCCACCGCTGTGTCACATGCCACAGGTTGCAGGTCGCAGCAGCAAGGTGCCCACAAGCCTGAAAGGCCTGGCCAGGGGTCAGTCACCACGGCTAGTGCAATGCAGTTCCTGCTGCCTGCCCTGCTTACCATGCCACTAAGGAGGACCTGCTGCCGGAGGTTCAGGTAAGTGGTCATCTCGTGGGGCAGCTGTGGGGCCCAGCTCTGGTAGAACTCAGCAATGGCGGCTGCCTGCAGGCGGTAGTCAGCTCTGACCTACCGTGCCAGGCTGGCTCACGCACTCCTTGCAAAGCACTACCCTACAAGTGAGGATCCCCGGGATGTGTGAATGGTATCCTCATCACCCAATGCAGGAGGAGGGGCGACTGGGGCCTTATTTTTACACGGGCCGCCCCTTGCACCGGACGGCTCACAACTTGGACTTCCAAGAAGGATGGGGGACGGTACCTTCAGCACGCCAAGGCAGCAAGGGGGCCAGCGAGTGGCACACCGCACAGACCCCTCTTGCTGTTTCAGCAAGACAACCGACAGTGACGCTTTCTGACCATGCTCAACTACTCATTGTTGCCAAGTACTTACATCGTTCATGCCGGCGGTAGCACTCCAGATGGTGACATTCTGGGGCACACCCACCAGGCGCACAGTGTACTCCACTGTCACCCCTGCAAGCCCACAGGGACACGGCGCTGGACACACACACACAGCCCTGGAGGCTGTAAGTAGACACGTGCGTTTGCTGCCAATACGTAAGACATGGAATGGCCATCAAAGGCCTTCGTCTTGCTGTGGTGGCCAGCAGTGGAGATCCGAGTCAGCCGCCTTGCCCACAGCAACATAACCACGGCTAGGTCATGCTAGCGGACAAACCCCACGGCTCCTCTTTACCCAGGCTGCCCCCGCCCGACCCGCAGGCCGCCCACAGCAAGTCCTGGTTCTGGGTGTTGTCAGCAACAACCAGCTCCCCAGATGCAGCCACCTGCGCGAGCATTTGCCTTGCAAAGAACGCTTGGTACGTACCGGTAGCCTGCTGACTGCCAACTGCATGTCAGAGCCGCAAGAGGCTTGACAACGGTTCCTGGCGGCATATACTTACACGTACAAGGGTACCAAAAGGGTACCCAAACAAAACATTGCTTGAGATTCACCCGTGGGAAGCACAGTACCCAACGGGCTTTGGAGCCCCCAACCCGCCGGTAAAGCAGCCAATGCTGGTCAGCAGGCATGCTGCAGTGTTGCACACAGAATGGAAGAGGCCGACTTCCCACCCACCATCTTGACCGCCAGAATGTGGTCACAGGCAAAGCCGTACATGCGCGTGAGGTAGCCGATGCCGCCACCGGGCAAGTGGCCGCCGACGCCCACGTTTGGGCACACGCCCCCCGGGTACCCCATGAATCCACCCGAGCTGGTGGCCGCCGCGTAGTACACCTGGGGCAGGCAAGACGAGCACACACTTGGTGGCACGCTTGATCAACCAAGCAGGGAAGGCTAGGTGCCACAATCAACACCACAGGCTAAGTGCTAGTGTTTGGGCACCTGGGCAGCCAGCAATACCGCTTGCGACACGCATGCAAGTAATGTAGTCAAGCCCAGCCTCCCCTACCTGTCCAATGAAGGCACCGGCCTGCACTGTGACCGTGCTGGCGTAAGGGCCAACGGTGACGGCGTGCATGCGGCTCACGTCCAGGGTCACCGCCCCCTGCCTCACGGACAGCCCTGCGGCCAGGAAGCCAGCCGGGCGGGCTGCAGTTGCGGCTTGAGGACATCTGGCACCCTATGCTGCTGTTCTTCCTGGCGTGCCACTTCGCACAGCACTGGTACACACACATATAACTACTATTCCCCACATTAGGTACTATGGGGTGACACCATGACACGGCTTCTGTCTGTTCATATGCCATGTGCCATGTGCCACTTGCACAGCACTTGGTACGGAGCCAGGAATCGGCGCGATGGAGGAGACAGCCCTCCCGCCCCAGAGACAGAACCAGAACGGTGCTGAGCAATGGTGCATCATGGCATAGCCAGCCTGGCACAACCTGAGCATGTAGGCCTACCAGGAGTACCTCAACCGTCCAAACAGCCCCCTCACGCACCCATCACGCTGTGCCCGGCAGAGCGTGGGATGAGGTGGACGGAGTACTGCTTGGCGCACTTGACAGCCTGCTGCACATCCTCAACAGTGCTGGCATACACGATGGCGAGGGGGAGAAGGTTGTCGTAGAGACCGTTGGCTTGCTGCAGGGCAGCCAGTGACAGTGGGCAAGGGGGGTCAAACCCTCACGCTGAGCCTGCTTAGATGTGCAACTGCATCCACAAAAGGGCTGAGCAGAGGTAATGAGTAAAGGTATGAGAGAGTCCAGCGAGTGCCATTGGTTGCAATTTTTCATCAGTAAGAACATGGGCATCCCCTTGGTTAAGGCTGGACCTCTGTTAAGCCAGGGGTGAGCCCCCACCTCCCCACTCACAGAGGAGGTTGTGCGCCCTTCCACCCCCTCCCCTCCCACCATCTTCAATGGTTAGGGGGTATGGAGGTCAGAAAGAGATGTGTCCCCTTCTGTCCTCACCCCGTACACCGTCATGACCATACCTTGCTTGCAGTGCTGTATGATGGATCACTTGGGAGGACCACCTCGGCTCCCGTGGCACTTAGACAGCTATAGAACATGGGCTGTAGGTCGTTCTGACCCCACGCAGGGCCCGACACCAGCAAGGCCAGCAGTGTGGCGAGACTGGCGGTCACACCTGCGCTCCGCATATGCATGTCAGTGGTCAAGGCTGGGTACCCAGGTGCCAAGCTGTTCCTGATCGGTATGCGCAACGACGCGTCTTAAGAATGAGGCGACAACACAGTCAACAGTTCTCGCTTAGACACCGGTTGGTACAAGATTGCGAGGGGATGAGTTGCGCGAATGTCGCGCTTGAGCGAGGTTGCCAGGAACACAAGCGCGAATGACGCGCTAGAGCGAAATTACCAGGAACACAAGCAACCATAGGAATCGAACCCTTGGAGGGTTTCCTTGTCATATGTCATGGTCCTGCAGTCTGGCGGACCGCGTTGCGGGAACCAGTAATCACAATTATTCACTCGCTCCTACTGGCCCATCCTGGAGCTAGCCACGTGATCACTTGCAGTCACATCTGCTCCAGTAGCTGCCATGTCAGTTCAGACGTGGTGTAGCCCCTTGGTTCTAATCGGTTGGTACAACTAAGTGTAGGCTGATAGGGCTGGATGCAAGGGTCCGAGCCAGTTGGTCTATCCTGAGACAAGCTAAGGTCCATGTGACTACAAGCAAATGTATTTGAGAGAAAGTGCAACCAGAGGATATGTATCTGCAGCAGCATAGCCAGGAAAAGCACGGTACCGTAAAGTTGCACGTATTCCTGGCTCAACGCTGCCAACAGGCACTGCCCCAGGGTCGCCCCTCTTGCCAGTTTGCTCCTCTGCTACTTGGCAGCTCCTGGCAGCTGTTCATCTATGGCCCATCCTCCTATCACAAGAAGGCCCAGTCCACTACCTCCGCTCCCTGGGTCTTTTCCTACCGCCGCCGTACCGCCCAGCGGTGCCTCGACCGCCCATCTCTGCAAACCCACCCAACCGGCTCTCTGGACAGGACTACCCCTCCAAAGCCCGTGCGACCCTTCGCTGAGGCAGGGCTCTCAGCCTTACGTTGGCATCAACAGCAGCCCTGGCCGACCTCAAGCCTGCTTCTTCTCTTCCTGGGCCCCCCTACTCCCCCGCAGCGCCCGCAGCTGGCGCAGCACATCCCTCTCACAGACAAACACCACCCCTGCCACCAGGCCCAGGCAGCCAGTGCCCACCAGCACATGCAGCACCGCACGGGCCTGCCACCTCAACCCAGCCAAGGGGCCCAGCGCCGCCCAGCTGCCAGGACTGCTGCCGCCATCACACCCTGGCTGCCACCAGTGCCACAGCCCTGCTGACTCAGGGAGCAGCAACACTCTAGAGGCACACGTGGCCAGAAAAGTGCTAGCCAGGGCCAGCAGCGTCCAGCGCGCTGGCAGCATGCTGCGCAGGGCAAAGCCGCCCACGGCTTGGAACCGCCGCGCAATGAAGGCCAGGCAGTAGGCAATGCGCACCGCCATGTTGGCTGCGTCCGCCAGCAGCAGCCCTGTGGCGCCCCCGCTGCGCACAGCGAGCACGCTGGCGCCCAGGTGCAGCGCCGCAAAGCCCACCAACCACACATTGATCCGCTGCAGCTGCCGGGGGGTGGCCACAGAGTGCACAAAGGCCTCTAAGGTGCCATTGGCAGCCAGCAGGACAAGGTACTGGCTGTACAGTCCAAGTGCTGCAGCAGCCTCCGTATCTGCCCAGCGTCGCGAGTAGACTAGAAGCAGGGCTAGGTATGAGTAGGCGGGGCCGAAGGCTGCTGCTACCAGGCCGACCACCAGGATGGCCCGCGTGAGCAGCGACAGCAGCCGCCACTGCTGCGCCAGCTGCGGCAGGCTGGGAGGCCCGCTGGCGCCTGCAAGCATGTATGTGCAGGCCGTAGGGTGGGTGAGGGGCAGAGTTTGGTGGGCAACGCTGTGAATTTGCACCCTGCTTACATGCATTATAATGCGTGCTAGAGGCCACAGCAGGCGCACTGCTTCCGGGATGGGGCACACCTGGCGCAAGGAGGTGCCCCAGTCAGCCTTCCTGCATCCGATAACCCAAGCAATCTCTCCATCCGCGACACCAGAATACCCATGTCCATTGGACCATGCCAACCAACAACAGCTTGCTACCGTCCCCCCGTCCCCCTAATCAGTTCTAAACCAACCTGCAGCGCCTGCTTGGCTGAAGGCGGTGAATGCCGCTTCTTCGAAGGGCTGGAACAGCGTGCGCACCGCCAGCGACCCCAGGTTGGCCACCAGCCCATACACGCCCTGGCTGCGCGGGCCCTGCACCGCTGCCAGCACCATCTTGCTGCCCTCAGCCAGGAACAGCTTCTCCACCGCCTGCACCCAGCCGGCCAACCAGCCACAGTGTTTTACCAACCAAGGCGGTGCAGCAAGCTGGGTAGGTCGGCCTCGGACATCGCAGGGGCAGAAGGCGTGGGGGCGTGTGTGGGGGTGGGGGTTGGAGGGCTTTGCTGGCTGCCACTATATAAAAAGGAATCGCGTGACCGATGTATGATGTTCAGCCAGGTCACAGCCATAGGGACATAGGTAGCCGGCCAGCCCACTGGCTGTCTGTTGTGGCTTTGCTCTGTGAGGGGAAGCTCGCCGGGTGCAACTAGAGCAGGCAATTTGCAATGCCCACCTGCAGCGTGAAGGTGCCTGACACATGCAGCAGCTGGCGGTCTGGAGCCCACCCTGCTGGCCGCTCCCCCACGCTGTGGCTACCTTGCTTACTACTCGGCCCTTGCTGAGGCTGCTGCTGCTGCCGGCGCCACCACCGCCGCTGGTGCCAGTGTCCCAAGGCCTGAGGAGCAAAGTAGATCACATACCCCGCCAGCACCACCGCAGCATAGGCCAGCTGCGCCCAGGAGAATGCTATTGCTGGGGCAACAGTCCCTGCTCTGACCAGCAGCAGCAGCACCACCCCCTTGGCCACAGTGGCGCACGTCTCTACCGCGACCCGCAGCCTGAAGAGGAGCCGCGTGCTGGCCAGGATGTATAGCGGCTCCGAGCATATCTCCAGGAATGCAGCAGCACCTACATGTACCGTGAAGAGAGAGTGAGCCCTTCAGGCCGGAACGCCTGCTGGAAGTGGTTTTGGGCCCAGTCTTAAGGGAGGTGCGGGTCACATGGTCACGATGCCAATCTGTGCCGATTTGCCTTCACTTGCCCTGTCGGCACCGTCCTGCTGCCTACCTTGACCAAGCTTGCAAATTCGTGCATGATGATGGGTCCAAGGGTGACCTATCACAATCTTAACCTGTTGAGGTTTCCTTCCCACATTGTACAACTCGCACTTGTTCATCCATACGCAAGATCCTGGGGACTATGTAAGCACCCGCCCACCTTGCATGACTAGGGCAGCTCTGTACGCTGCATCCGCTTTGCCCTGCTGCTGCTTCAGCAGGGCAGCTATCACGGCTGTGGATAGCAGCGCCCCACAGGGCACAGTGAGCGTCGCCACGCTGAGCACCTTGCGGGTCGCCAGGGGGTCACTGGGGCTAACTCGCAGGCACCCGCGGCGGAAGCCCTCTCTTGAGATGAAAAGGATGGTGGTGTTAATGAGGTGGAACTGGACAGCGGCCACCTGCACAGCGCGGCCTGTGGAATGAGAAGGCCGCAGCGCCCACCGCCCAACAGACGGGATGCTCCCCTAAGAAGGGTTACAAGGCCGGATTGGTGCTCTGCACCCAGTCTGTGCCTGAAAAAGTTCCCGGCCCTGTCAGTACAGCTCACCGCTTCCCCTCTATGTTCGCACTGCCTACACCCATCAACAAAGTGTGCGAGGGGGAGGCGATGCTTGCCAGCCTCGTACTCACCCCATAAGCCTCAGGCGTGAGAGACCGGGTGCTCAGGAGGTTGAGGACAAATGTTAGGAGCCTGGTAGCAACCTGGGACACTGCACGGGAGCTTGCATAACGATAAAGGGCGCATGGTGTGGCAGGAACGGATGCAAGGCAAGCAAACTGATCACTTGCAGACACTTGCCCAGCAGGTGCAGAAAACCATCGAGCGCCAGCGACGCTCCTTCCATCTGCACCATTATCACACAGACTGTGTGCTGCTCGTAGTCGCCATGCTGTGGAGCACCCTGGTCATCGGGAGGGCTTGCCTCATCGGGAGGGATTGCCGTGTTGAAACGCTGTGGGATCTGCGGGTGCTGGATTCTAGGATTCTGGCTTGGTAAACTGGCTTGGTAAACATGGGAATGTCTACGCAATTACATGCACTTCAAAGGAAATTGTCTACACTGCTTGCATCATCCAAGCATGCGCAACTGAGATGCATACTTTTTCCCTTCTGATGTGTGTGATTATTCGCGGTTACCTTCTGTTAAAAGGGACAGCAAGTCATGCTTCTCTGTGTGTTAACACAGCCAAGCAACATAGAAAGCAAAGTGCACAATGACAACTGAGGATGACACCTGAGGAAGGCCTGAATGTTGCCTTCCTCAGGCCAGCAGAACGTTTAACGAGTGAGAATTAGTTGATGAACATACGGAGCGGCTAGTGTTACTGATGAATAATTGAGTACCACATCACTCCACACTGCTGGTTGTTGGTTGGGATGCCTGGACGACCATCACAGCCCAGGGCTGCATCCGCCTGGCCTCTATAGACAGGCCAGCAGCGGCGTGCGGCAGGGGTGGTATGTACTCTGGGACCATAATGAGTTGCCCAGTGTCAATGGGAGCCGGCGGTCCTGCAAAACGCGTTTGGCGGGACCCAGATCCTCGCGCCCTCCCAGAGCAGCTGCCCTGTCGCGAAACAGCATATATTGCCTTACTCCCCTCCCTCTATTGCTACACACCCTGCGATAATGGCGCCCGCACTTCCACTCTGCTGCGTGAACCACATCTCTAGGGTTGTGACTGATGTGGGCAAGTCCACTGCCTTCTACCGAGACGTCCTGGGGTTTACAGAAGTGCAGCGGCCGTCATCTTTTGAGTTCGGCGGTTCCTGGTGAGTTGCTAGCCTTGGGTGATTTAACCGCCCTTAACGGACTGTGCCCTCGTAACGTTTGCGGGTGCTTGTGGGTGTGTTGCAGGCTCTGGAACTACCAGGTGGGCATCCACCTAATCGAAGGGGCGCCTGTGGCGCGGCCTTCCGTAATTGATCCCAAGGCTGACCATCTGTCCTTTCAGGTGAGGCAGCGCGCCACTCTGCGTGCGACCCTTGCAGTGAAACGCTGCTACCGGGTCTTGTTCAGCGCCCTAACTCCAGGCTGGCGTTGCTGGGAAAAGCATGCACCTTTGCAAATTCATGCCAAGGCATGGAACCTTGCCTGCCGTGCGTCGTGACTGGCAGTCTGGCCTGGCGCTGCAGGCTGACAGCCTTGAGGACGTGCAGCAGCGGCTGGAGGAGCTTGGGATTGCTTATGTGAAGCAGGTCATCCTGGAGGGGGGTGTGCAGGTGCAGCAGGCAAGTCCTACTTGGGGTGTGTTTTGCATTCTTCATCTTGTAGTAGCAAGTGGGCTGGTGCTTTAGGTTAGCCTATAGTGGCAGCCGTTTGAGGACTACATTGCAGGAATAACGCAAACTTGCCGGTGCTTGGCAACCCGTGTGGAGTGTGGGGTATGCTACGCTGCACTTGCACGCTCCTAGGCCACGTTCGCCCACCTGATAGCTTCTGCCTCTGCAGGTGTTCTTCCATGACCCTGACAACAACATGATCGAGGTCTGCAACTGCAACTGCTTGCCTATTGTGCCCCTGGAGTGCGCCCTCGCATGCCGCACCTGCTCGCTACCAGGCCGGCAGCCGGCAGCCAAGGAGCAGCTACATGCTGACGTGGCAGCAGCAGCGGTGAACAACTTGGCGGACCAGTGTGACAGTCTGCACGATTCTGCAGATGAATACGACCCAATGGAATGAATCCAGTGAAGCCCCATGAGAGGCCAGGGAGGCGTGCCTGCGGGACAATGGGGTTTTCTGCAGCAAACGAACCAACCCATGATACATGTATAAGAGCAGTGGATGGGAGGGGGGGAGTGAGCGGGTGAAACATGAGACCCAACTTGGTGGGGAGCGGAGTGTATTGTACTGCCTAGCGTACAGTAGGAGAGTCATGCACCGCTGTGGAGCCAGTATTCTGTCGCTCTCCTGACGTGCTTGGTGGCAGGCTGGAGGTCTGTGTGTGTCTCGGCCAGCAAATTTTCTATTAGCCTCCTTCTCTTCAGTGTCCTCTTTCTTCACCCTCCTTTCTCCGAACTTGAAAAACTTTGCAATATCGTGCGCTGTGGCTAGGCCTTAACACCTTGGAGGCGGTATTGGTTGCTTACTACTGGACAGTCCCAGTGTGCTGTTATTTCTATCTGCGAGAGTGATACTGTAGGTTGCTTGTTGTTGAGCAGCAATGACCTATCGGATTTCCTCCTGTCCCATGCAGTCTGCTTCTGTATGCATGCGGCATTTCATGAGGATCCTCTCTGTCCTTATGTCGCCTAGTGGTAGCGAGTGGTGGATGACAACACCCGCCCCAAACACATTGTGGCAGTAGTTTCCGCCTGGGACCAGCCCATGGCGGGTTCTGTACACCCTTTCTTGACGATGGTGGCAGACAGTGTCCTCAAGAGTGAACTTTCAGGACAGAATGCTTAGGGTTGAATGCTTTGTACTTAATTTTTACCCACCATGACAGCTTGCTGGTGTCCCGGTGTGGGTTTAGTACAGTGATGCATGGAGTGTGAGAGTGTCTGGAATATGCATTTCTTATGTCGAATGCAAGCAGGTAAACAAGCTGGGCCTGGCCTGTGTTGATGTCTGATGGCCTTTTGACGAAATCTATACTTTGTAAACAGACAGTCTCGCACCATTAGGCAACCAGTCAGCACGGATTAGACACATGCTGGCAAGGCCAGCAAATTGGGATGCAGCCAGTCAGTTTACGATGTCTTTACAGTCCTTCCAGCATGCCTTGCAAACTGCGGTATTACCTAGCAGGGCTGGTTGGAGAAGAGACAAAAGACCTGCCTGTGCAATGAAAGCCATGCTGTCATGGAAGGATGCATTTGCTTGTCTTTGGGAGAGACCTCTTGGCAAGAGGCTGACTGGCTTAGCGATTCAGGCAAGATGCCAGACCATCACTCGCGTACAGCCTCGTCACTTTATCCCTGGTCCAGCCACCGTGGGAAACCTTAGACACACTCGTGCCTGCCTCCCCTCCAACTTCATGACGTTGCAGAGGCATTGATGGCCCTCCTGCTGGGGTACAGTCCCAATCCCTTGGGCTCGCTTCAATGGGCATCAACAGGGTTACAAGAGGCACATGTA
The DNA here is from genome assembly GCA_001598975.1 of Parachlorella kessleri. Classification (NCBI taxonomy): domain Eukaryota; kingdom Viridiplantae; phylum Chlorophyta; class Trebouxiophyceae; order Chlorellales; family Chlorellaceae; genus Parachlorella; species Parachlorella kessleri. The sequence continues at coordinate 7,967 of BBXU01001597.1, read as the reverse complement.
ACAGTCACAGCTGTTTATTTTTAATACACCAGATGAGCGGTGGCTGCAGAGGCCAGGCAAGCAGGGTTTGTTGCTATCACCCGAGTACAACCCCACAACCACATCAGCCGTCCAGCTTCTTCACCATGCATGTCATAAATGCCCCCTTTCTACTGCCAAACTGCCGCCGCCGCAGCCTGAACTCCACGACCACTTCCTTGGCATTGCTACTATCCCGCACACGCGCTCGTACCCGCGCCTCTGGGCCGCATTCCTCATCAGCACCCAGGTGCTCCTTCACATCTTCAATACTGTAACTGCTGCAATCCAGCAGCTCACCTAGCTGGTTCTGAAATTGCCCCAGGAAATGGTCAAAGTGATACCTGCAGCACACTTTAGCAGGGCTTCAGCGGACCACCTCCCCCCAGACTGTCCTTGCAGGCCGAGAGAGAGGACACAGCAAGCAATGGCATTGGCAGGAGTGCTGCTACACTCACAGGTCCTTCCGAAAGCCGAAATAGTAGCATGGGTCAAGGCCACCGATGCCCTCCCCAAATTCGTACATCAGCTGAATCCCATGATTGCTCCTGCAAACACTCAGCTGGGGTGCCACTGCTTTCCAGCGGCAGGAGCCGACAGCGCCGCTTCCCCAGTACAAGTAAATCCACAAGAGGTTGAAGGCGACGACCGTACGGGCCCCTCTCGCCTAACGCAGCTGCCCCTACGCCTCGTACCAAGGCTTGTTGTTATTCTTCAGCGCCTCTAGCTGCACCCGAACTGCCTCCTCAGCACTGAAGTCCTTCGAAGGCAAAACCTGCAGATATTGTAAACCCCACAGAATGTTGCATTTGGCAAGCGTGCCGCAGTGCATTCCCACGCATTCGAGACCACGGCTGCCACAGCTCAAGAGTAAGCCAGCACTGCGGTGAACACGTTATGTTGACCGCTAAGCTTTGTTGTGCAGGCGGCTCAGTCCACACCTGGGGGTTAGGTACATTCTGGGGGTTCCAGGCTGGCGCCTCGGCCGTAGTGGGCCTTGGCCGCCGCCTCCCTCGCCGGCTGAGCCGCAAGGGGGCAAGGAGACTATGGCAGTGAGCGCCACCTAGGTGAGCCTGCCAGTATGGCAACTTCACAGGTATCCCTTGGCTGTGTGATCTGCAACTAGGTAATTGTGGGAGCAGCATGGCCAACCTCTACAGGGCTGGCTTGAAACGCAAGTTAGCCCTGTCCTACATGAGGCAGATAGTATACCATAACACACCGGATAGTGAGTTGTAACAGAATGTTTATAGAATGCGTCGAGATCCTGTGAGGATGGGTGGCATGAGACAGTGAGATGGTGGCAGGATGGCTCCATGCCCACGTGGAGGGGGATGCTCCAAATTTCTTTCTCACATCTGATGAACCCTGGATGCCAATGCCAATGGGCTTTGGGCCCTCTCCCTGCCATCATCACACCATCGCACTTGCCATCTTTGAAACTTCTCTTCTCCACTCATACTTGCACGCCGCAGTCCGCCATCCCTCGCTGATGCGCCCTTAGTCGGCCGCTTTCTATATTTTCCAGCAGAGATGGCAGAAGTCAGGGGTGCTGGGGCTCCCCTAGGGCCACGGCTGCTTGGAAGGCTTACAGCAGAGGTGGTCTTGCGCTCCCCTCAGTACATGAACTGCGTTGGGGAGTATGAGATCGATCTACGAGCGAATAGGATAACGGCAATAGAAAACCTGGGCGCCACAGAGGCAAGTGCCTTGCATGAAGCACGTCAAGTGCAAAGGTGATTCCAACCTCTCTGCTCCTAATTGTGCGGGCAACTGTGATGCAGAACCAGTTTGATAGTATAGACCTCTCAGATAACGCCATTGTCAGGCTAGAGGGGTTTCCCAAGCTGCCGCGGCTCAAGGTTCTGCACCTCAACAACAATCGCATCAACCGCATCGCCAGGCACCTGGAAGGTGGGCGCGCCTTTATAGGTTTGAGAGGGCTGTACCAATCATGATGATGTTGTGGAGCCGTTGCTGGCATGTGGTAGCCGCTACTCGCAACTGCGCAGACTTGCAGGAAGCCAGTTCACAGTCACAAGAGGTGCTTGCTGGGCTGTTCTTGGGTGCAGAGACTGTGCCCAACCTGGAGTGGCTGATACTTACAAACAACAAGCTGACCAACCTGACGGTAAGGGCAGGCTTGGCTCTGGCTGATCGTAGCTGCCGTGCTGTCCTGCTTTTGAGACGAGCATCCAATAGATGACGGTCGGCTGAGCAGTCGCCAGTACGAACCCTACTGAAGTGGCATACGTGCAGGACTTGGATCCCCTTCAAACACTACCCAGGCTGCGGTACCTGAGCTTGATAGACAACCCAGTCACAAAGCAAGCCAACTTCAGGTTGGTAGACAACCCAGTCACCATGCAAGCTGATATGTTTGGGAAGGAGTGATTGCAATTGTTCTATGCTGGCCACAGGGGTTGGGCACCCATGCTTGCTGTGAGGACACGGGGCACGATTCCTGCATCCACTCCTCATATAGCGGTTTGGCCTTGCCCGCGCTTGATTGCCAGAGGAGGCACCTGTGCACCTGACGCTGGCGGGCTTGTGCCTCTTGTTGCAGGCTGTATGTGATCAGCCGATGCAAGCAGCTGAAAGTGCTGGACTTCAGGAAGGTCAAGCAGAAGGTGTGTGGGTGAGGGGTGGGGTTGGGGGTACAGGGTTGGAGCACGCCAACCTGTGAGACCACCTCAGCGTCATGTCAACAGAAAAGAAAGGCATGCGTGCATTGAGGCAGTGGCAATGCCTGGAGTGGTGATCAATTCTGCTGCCCACCGGCAAGGGAGCTAACGTCTCCTTCTCTTAATCATGCATTCTGAGGCTCCCTCCTCTGGTACGGTCCCGCAATTCACATCATCACTTGACGTGCCTCCTGGCAGGAGCGCGACGAAGCGGCCCGCGTTTTTGGCGGGGCGGAGGATGCCGCAGCCGCCACAGCAGCAGCCACTTTCGAGCCGGACGAGGAGCTTGCAGAGGTACGGGCTTGGCCGCAGCAGCCTGCTGTGCAGGGGGACCAGCCATCAGCAAGGTTGGGTGCGGGGGACCAGCAGGCGTGGGCATAGCCGGCAAGGGGCCTGCACCGATCGGGCACTGAGCAGTCAGCCTACAAAAAGCTGAAGGCTGCCTTTGGTGGCTTCTGCCGCTGCTGCAGGCGCAGGCGCAGATCAAGGCGGCAGAGCCTGCCATCCGCAAGGGGCCCACGCCCGAGGAGGTTACAGCCATCAAGGCGGCCATTGCGAATGCGTCGACGCTGGAGGAGGTGCGGCAACTGGAGGAGGCGCTCGTCACCGGCCACCTGCCCTCGCAGGTGCATGTGGGTGGTGGAGCCGGCGACAGCGCAGCGGCGGCCGCGGACGGACCCAACGGGGCGGCAGCCATGGACGAAGGCTAGCAAGCTAGGTAGCGGAGGCCGCCCCTGCTGGGTGATGGCTGCTGGCAGTGGAGAGGCGGCAAAGGGTGCCTCTGGGTTGCCTTGAGCTACCCCTTGATCGAGCTGGGGCAGTCATGCATAGGTGACAGTGCGTCACGGCTGCGCATGGCATGCATTGTGCTGTTGTGATGGTTGAAGGGCGGCCCAGTTTGAGCTGGGTGGCACATCTTAAAGCTGTGCGCTGTGACTGCCAGTGGGCGATGTTGTGGTAATCTTTGGTTGTGCTGTAGCAGCAGCTGGCCCTGCCAGCACTGTATGGTGGAGTGACTCCCAGCTTATTCATGCGGAGCGGTTGATGATTTTCATGTCGGCAGGGTCATGGCTGCTGTGCTGGGTTGTCCATTTAGTGCATGCGAGTCTTGGCACATGCGCTGTGGAAGGTGGCAAAGGCTGAGGAAATTGCAGTTTGAGGGCCCACATCCAAATATTCAACAAAAACACATTATTCAACAAAAACACTCATGAAAGAATGTGCACCGCTACTGATGTAACTAGAAACCGCATAACCCGCCGATCCAATCGTCCCTGACATTCGCCACCCTTCTCTAGCAATCAAGCAAATAAGCACAATTGTAAAACCAGGTCAAAATACGTGCTGTTGCACTAGCAGCAGCCCATATGTGCAGGCAGGCACCACAGCACAGCCATGTGCATAGCAATTGGTGTGCATGATAGTCTGCACGGACAAGCAACCCTCTGCAAAGGGCTTCCCAACTTGAACGAGCGGCAGGAAGGCAGCCAAGGGGCTGGGATCCTGTGAGCCCCTGCTCGCTGCTTTGCTTTGCATATTAATGCCCCCTGCAGTGCCCCGCCAGTCCGGCAGCAGGAGTAGCTTTAGCATTGTCTTGAAGGTGGGCTGACCTCGAGCAGGCAGGCGGGCCCCCTAGCTCGCTAGCGAGGGCTGCTCTGCCCGCCAGTGGCAGGCCCTGACTTGATGAGGCCGCCAGCCCCTTCCGGGCCCCCCGCCTCCTCATGCTTGGACTGGTTGCCCCGCGCGCTGGGCGACGCGCTGTGCTGGCTCTGGTAGCTCCCCGCCCGGGCCCTGGCCATCTGCAAACACACAGAGCGCAAAGACCCGGAGGGCGGGCGGTGCTTATGAGGGTGGCTGGATGTTGATGGTTGGTCCAAGTGGAACTGGGGTTTTGTGGCCGGGTTGCGACTGATGAACGGCTTGTATAGGGCGCCTACCCAGCCAGCGGGCCCACCTCCAGGCTGCTACACTGGCATTGCTGCCCCGAGTGCCCACCGCCAACTCTTCCTGAGAACCAGGGACAGCAATGTAGCCCCCCTGAGGCCGTCCCGCCCGCACCTTGGCCGCCGCCCTGGAACCGCCGCCACCCGCGTCCGCGTTGATGGGGCGGTTCTCGTTGATGGCCTGCCGCGCCTCCGCGATGAACCTGAACAGCTCCAGCACCTCGGGGTAGTGCGCCGCCACCCGGTCAAAGGTGCTGCGGGACAGGCTGTACAGCTCCACAAATGTCACCGCCTGCGCACACGCTGTGCGCGTGCCCACCTGGCCCTGCAGGCAGGCAGGTTAGTCAGAGGTGAGGCGTTATAGGGGACATGCGTGTCCAAAATGCAACAGTGGTGATGTTTTAGGCACACATTCCACGGGCGTGGGGCGAGCCAACACACATGGATAGCTGGTGCAACACAGAGACCACAAAGGGCTTTTCTATAATGCTTGGCTGCACGCCAAAGGCATCAGGCAGGGTGGGAGGCCACTTCACCCTAGAAGGAGAATAACATGGCTAGGACCTCATCCAGTGCGGCCTTGCTAACAACAGCAGAGATAAAGCAGCAGACGCAGCAGGCGTGTGTCGCTACCCACCGCCAGGATGGCAAACTCCCCAAAGTAGGAGCCGGCGCTGAGCTGTGTGATGGGGTTGTCCGGGTCCTCCTGCCTGTAGATCTGCACCGTCCCGGTGCGGATGAAGTACATGTGAGTGGCGATCTCGCCCTGCAAGGCAGGAAGGGAGGGAGGGTCAGGCTGGCAGGCAATGTGCCGCCAGGTCAGCCGGTGGCGGTGGTGGCGCGGGCCCGAAGAGGAGAAATCAGCCTTAACGCCATCAGAGGCCGAACCCTGGCGCGGGACGCGTTTGATGGCTGGTCACAATCACTGGCCCTGTGCAGCTCATGGTGATATACAGATGGCAGGCAGGCTGGAGGCAGCTGTGCGCCTACTCCCACCTGGCCAGGGCTACCCGCAATGACACCAGGCTTCCCATATGAACAAGAGAGCACACGAGCATTCAGCGCTTGGAGGCCCGCCAGCACTCGCTAGGCAGCAGCAGCTGCTGCAGCATGCTGCAGAACGCGCGAGCTTGAAACAAGCAAGTCCCTCGCTCGCCCCCTCGCTAGCCCCCCCCCACACCCACACACCTCGTTGAAGACGACCTCTCCCGGGGGGTACACCTCCTGCACCAGGTTGGGCACCAGCACGCGGATGACGGGCGGGCGGCAGGCCTGGAACACCGGCACGTTGCGCACCAGGTCCTCGCAGATGTGCATGTAGATGTCAGCCCTGCAGGCGGGCGGGCGGGCAGGCGGCGTGGGGACCGCCAGGGTAGCCTGGGTCAGCTGAAAGCTTGACGAGGTTGCATGCAGAGGTACAGCAGCAGGCGCATGTGTGATGGAGGTGGGGCTGTTGACTGAGTTCAGCCTGAGCTCTCATGAGAGGGTCAAGGCAACCGTTTGCAAGCTCCCCGGCAGGCATGCTGCATGGTGCTGTATGAGACACTGCACTGAGGTCAAAGGCAGCGTGCCTCTCACTGGGTTGCCATGCGCCATGCAGTCAGGCATGCGGGCTGCATGCTTCTCTGGCGCCCTTGGCGGGCGCTGTTCACCAACCAGGACTTCACCGCCGTCTGGACAGGCATGTCCACCTGGCGCATGCCGCCCTCCAGCCAGCACCGCCCCACGCACCTGAGGTTAGGGGTGATATCCCGCAGCAGCACGTCTTCATCAATGATCTTGCGGCCCCTGTGCTTCTGGTTGAGCGATGAGATGATGCGCTTGCGCAGGTCCTTGGGCACACGCCGCGACCGCCAGTACTCCTGAACACAGCCAGCCAGTCAGCCAGGTGACATGACGCAAAGCCGGCGTAAGCTGCCCTCGCCACTGATTCCAAGCCGCAACCCTTACACCACAAGGCCTTGCAGTACCCAGCTATCCTGCAGGTGGGGCAACCCAGCCATTGGCACACTGCATGAAAAGCTACAGGTTCAAGTGCAGTGCTTGGTGCTTGTTCCCAGCCCCGCTGCCCCGGCTCCCGCACAAAAGGTCCTACCAGACCTGCGAGCACGCCCGGCAGCCAACCAGCCAGCTAGTCACGCACCTTCCACATCTGCATGCGCTCCACGTACAGCGACCCGCTCCTGTCCATGGACTGCATCATGGAGTTAATCATACCCAGCAGCACTGCGTACATCATGGCGCCCGTCAGCATGGACGCCATCACCATCCACACCTCCCCCACGTTCACCGGGATGGCCAGGCCGTAGCCGATGGTGATCATGTGGGAGATGGCGCGGAAGAGGGCGTGGGAGTACTGCGAGCAGGGGGGGGCGGGCAGGGCACAGGGGGTGGGTGGGTGGGGGTGTGGGGGAATGGGTAGGGCAGGGACAAGCCGTGGAGGAAGGGTTTGTGGCAGGCAGCAGGCCTGGGCAGCGGGGTGGGTGCTCCAGGGAGGGAGGAGGACTGCTAGTGTGGCAAGGTGCGTGATTCAGACCTGGCAGCCACAGTGCACAGGTTTCCCCCCTAGCACGATGAAGGACAGCTCAACAGGCAGGTGGCAGAGCTATTCTCCACACTGGCAGTTGGAAGGTGGCCTGGCACAGGGACCCCAGTTCAACACTGAGGGGCCAACACACCTGCAAGGCAGCCTTGGGCAGTCGGTCTACCAACCCCAGACTGTATACGACTAAGACACTGCTCACCTGCATTGCAACCAGACCCACCCACACATCCACCCCCCACCCACCATGATCCACCACCCACCTGCGTCCACTACCACCCACCCACCTGCGTCCACTTGCTGGCGTCGTAGACCCCCTCAGCCAGCAGCCAGTTGTTGTTGGCGGGCTCCACCTTGCCCACCAGCAGCTGCAGGCACGCGTTGGTGTGCGCAAAGATGAGGATGACCGTCCCCAGCTTGGCCATGCGCATGGCAAAGGAGTTGATGGGGAGCACGTCCTCCCAGCGGCTGATGTACCTGCGCTCAGGGGGTGGGGGTGGTAGGGGGTTGCGCTTCGCCAGCAATCCTTGTAGGTGCGTGGAAGCTGAGCGGCAAGACTGGGCTGGGCTGGGCTGGGCTGGGCTGGGCTGGGCTGGGCTGGGCTGGACTGGTTGGTGGAGGGTGCCCAGGCATGGGGGCCGAGGATGAGCCTCGATCCCTATGGTGCAAAGCAGGCATGGCCCCCAGATTGCAAGCAAGGACAGAACAACAGAAAGGCACCCAGCGGTGCAGGTGGGTGCAGGCATGCCACCACTGCGCGGGTGAAAGCTGGCAGCCCTA
>BBXU01001596.1:0-18345 GCA_001598975.1 Parachlorella kessleri | reverse complement strand
CTCACTTGAAGAGGCGCGGCAGGCGCGTCATGCGCACCAGACGCAGCAGGCGCAGGTAGGCGGCAAGGTCGCCCTGCTTGGCCAGCAGGGCGATGAGGTCGTAGGGTATGGAGGCAATCAGGTCCGGCATGAACCAGGTCCTCAGGTAATACCAGCGCACACGGCTCTGCGGCAGCAGCAAGAGTGCGGGGGAAGGGGACATGCTAGGCACACGCTCGCCCGGCCACACGGTTGAATGATGCTGTTGCCAGCGCTAAGGGGTGCAGCCGTGCCCTGGGCAGCAAGCCCATGCGTGCATACATGCAGCAGGCACCGCACGCATGCCTTTCCTGCACACGTTGTGCAACCAGCTACCAACTGCTGCCGTATTTCGCGTTCCTAAGGTGTGCGCCACGCAGCATGGACCCCGCACAAGTGTGGGGCACCCCGCACCTTCTCCATGACGATGATGCCGTCATCGTCGTAGCCTGTGTTGAAGTTGAGGATGATGTCCACTAGGAAGAAGACGGTGAGTCCCATGTCAAACATGAAGAAGGGCCCCACTTGGTTGTCGCCAAAGGCGGCCCGCAGCGGCAGCGTGGCGCACGAGTAGAAGATGGCCAGCACGATCAGCAGGTCCCACCGAGCCCTGCGGGTGGGCAAGGGCCCAGGGGTGCCAGTGTGTGGGTGGAGGGGGGCACGGGGCGCGGTGCCTGGCTTGGGGTGAAGCATGTGCGGGTGGGGCCTGGGGCGCAACCAAGTAAGAGGCATGCGGAGAGCGAAGGCCTTCTTGCCCGCTGGCGGCAACCGTGCAACTTCCTGAGCCCTCCCAGCTAGCTGACTTGAAGATGCTCCCCGCGGCTCCACATGTGCCAACCCAGGGCTTTGTGTTGCAGTTACACTTGCCTTGGCCTCTGCATCAACACCTACTCCTGCTCCTCTGTAGCACCCACCGCACCTGTGGCTCTCACCTGCTGGGCCACTGACCCCTCGCCATCCCGCCCACCCCACCTCACCCCACCTATCTGCAAAGTCTTCTCTCGACTTAAAGTCCTCCTCCAGCGCCCTTCCCGAACGAGCATCCCAGCCCACCTGAACGCCGAGAGCGGGTTGATGACAACCTCCTCCACCTCCTCTTGGAGGCCATGGCCCTCCCCCTCTCCCCCCTCCTCCCCCTCGCTGTCTCCCTCCTCCTGCCGCGCCAGCTGGTAGGTGTTGCCCATCAGCTTATTCATCCATGACATGCGCTTGTCCTCGTCCTGCATCGCCTCCGCAATGGATGCCTGCCGCAGCGAGGGGCCCACAGACTGGAGCGCCTCCAGCACCTGCCAGGCACACAAGGCGTGGGGAGATGGTTATGTTCAGGTGGGGGCTGAGTGTACAGGGCCTGGGCAAGGCGACAACCACTGGACGCATGCGGTCTGGTACATGCTTAACATGCATGCCGGCGTCAGGCGGACGCGGTGTTGCCTTGCAGTACCAATTCTGGCAGCACAGTTCGGGAACCTGCAAAGGGTCCTATTATTGGACACTGTTGCGCTTGCAGCTGGAGCCGGCCGGTAGGGTGTTGGTTGCACACTGTTCAACTGAGCCAGACACCCGCCCCATGCCAGGCAACAGCCCACCCACCCCTCATCCTTGTTCCCTCCTACCTGCCTGGTGCAGCACTTCCTGGCCATATGTGTTCTGGCCCCTTCTGCACCAACAACATGTGCAATATCTCTCGCGTTCCATAGCCTGGCTGGTTGCCCTCCCCGCCCCTCCTCCCATCTGGCTACATACTACGGGCTGCCTGGCCCCCACCTGGCAGCACGTCTGGATCACACTCCCAGGGCAGTGCACCCCCGTCCCACCTGGTTGCTGATGCTGAGCGTGGATGCCCTCTTCTGCGCCTCCTCCTCCGTCATGCCTTCCACCACGCTGTCCCTGGCCAGCGCATCATCGGCATCCACATAGCTGGCCACCCGGTTCTTGTTGCGCCAGGGCATCATGCGGTCGAGCACGCGCACGCTGGACCGCACGCTGTCGCGGGTCGCATGCGTGCCACTGGGCCTGCTGCTGGAGCCACTGCTGTCCCGCTTCACAAGGTTGTTGACCGCGCGGTTGTATTCCTGCCAGCGGGCATGTCGAGCCAGTCAGCCAGCCAGTGTGCCGCAGTTAGTGGGCTTGCGCGCAGTGAGTGGGGCTGAGCATCCTAACTTGGCTGGGGCATGAGTTGCACACTAGCAAGGCTGAGTGCCCAGAATGCCATGTATAGTCCAAAGAGCAAGAGCTCTGACTTTCCATTTGGTGCTGCGTCTGCGGGCAGCGATTATACATAAGCTACTTACTGTTCCCAAGTCAACCTTGAACCACTCGCCCACCCACCTGCTTCTTCAGTTCATCCTTCACGTTGCCTTTGAAGAAGCTGCTGCCCAGGCCCAGCATCCCCAACACCGATGACTTGTCGCTGTCTGGCCTGCGCCTGCGGGCCTTGCCGCCCTGCACCGAGCTGCGGTTGCTGACAAAGCTGGAGGTGTGCCGCTCTATTGTAACTCCCACTGCCGCAGCGCCCTCTGGGCTGCCAAGGGACGTCCTGGGCTTCTGTGCCCAAGGGTCTAGGGTGCTGCCTCGCCCGTCGGCCATGACTGATCACTTGCTGGCGTCCGAGGTCAGAGCCAAGCCTGTGGCGACCAAGCACGCTGGTCTCACGAAGGGGGCGCCATGCTGAATAACTTGCTAATCTTTCACTGATCGCTGGTTAATTAGGGCTGCTGCCGAGTGAAGCACAAGTTGAGACGCCCCCTCTTCTGGGTTGATTCGCACAGTCCCGTGGCCAATGCTCAATAACTCCTGTGTTACTGCCAGCCTGTTCGTACGATAGATAGACATGTGCCAGTTGAGCTGTACCAGATCTACGTGCTGCTCCCTCCAAGTGACCAGTCGACTGCAGGTGGAATGCTGGGTAGTCACATGTTAGTTCTCAGGGCGCAGGCGCATTGCCCTGAAGGAAAGGTTCGTCAGCCCTGGGAAGGTTGGATGAGGGCGTCAGTGGTGTCTACAAAATAACCTTTCGTTCCAGTAGTGGTGGCAGCCCGTTGCTCTAAATAAAGACATCCTGGCTGCTACAAAAGAGCTACTTGGTTTCAAATGCTGGATGGTACTGTAGTCAGCTGGTACACTTATGAGTCGTTGCCCATCATAGGGAGTCATAGGACGGATTTGCAAGGCTTCTGAAGGCCCAGCTATAGCTGTGGGTTAACGCCCAGGGTTTGTACAGGGGTGTACAAGCTGCCGCCCACGAAGCCAGCAGCATGAGCCTGCCCTTCCCACTGGCCCAGAAGGGCACCCGCCTCAAAGCAATCGGCTTGCAGTTGCTGCTGGTCACCATAGGCAGCCCTGCTGTTGCTGAACCCAGGTGGCAGCTCGGCTGTGCCGGATGGTTGCAGGGCCTTCAATTCTCAAAGCTGTTATGGTTGCTTCAAGCCCAGCTTGGACAGTGGCTGCTCGCTTCACCCAAAAGCGGTGATTCCCCCCGGAGCCAAGCAGGTCACCTTGGTGCAGTCACTTGCTACGGCCTTCTGTAATCGACCGCTTGCCAGTGCCTATCTCTGCAGATGCCCTTGCCTTGCCCCTTGTTACACCCGCCAGAGTGCGTCACAACTCGTGAGCTCTCCATACTCACTCAGCAACTGTAGAGCATCTGATCGTCTAGGGACAGTAACATGCTGAAACCCAGGATATTGTGCTTCTACGGATCATTGCCAATAGGTAGTGCAGTAGTGCTCGTTGGTACAGTTCAAGCCAGTGGTAGTAAGTGCTTGTAACCAAGGGTGCTGCCCGGTGCTGATAAAGCGTAGTGCCTAGTGGCGCTGGTTTTGGGAAGTGCTGGGCTGCACGTGGTGCCATTTGCGCTTATCAGCACTGCTTACAACCTACCCATTGGGTACTAGCGCCCTGTTGGTACACCCTATGTACCACCCACTAGACCCAGAAGTGTAAGGGGGGACAGAGAACGTGTACCCTGCAAGTATCGTGAATAGCTTAAGGTTTGTTGCAGGTTTTGGGATCCTGAAAGGGGGGAGGGGTGGTACAATAGTACCACTTTGGTTAAAGAATCGGTAGGGTGACTCTCGGAGAGACGTGCAATCGCTGCAGGCCCCCCCGCCCCCGATTTGAAACAATCTGCTAATAATTACAAACCAGCGTTTCGTTTCCGTCATGCCCATCTGCAGTATTTGGCTGTCAGCAAACTTAGGTTGGTAGCTCATCTCTCCGGTGCAATCGGTCTCGTTTATCATAGTAAAATGCCGCGGACCACCAAGAGAGCGCAGCCTCTCATGGCCATTCCTGAAGACGAGGCTGTTGCTGAGCCAGAGCAGGCTGAGAGGCCCGATGTCCTTGCTCTCATAGACGAGCTAGAAAGGAACGGTGCGTGGACTGGAAAGGGCAAGGCAGTGAGTGGTCCAGCCAGCTGACGGTGTGCCAGTGCTCGACCTTTCACCTCTCGCGCTGTCTGTGTTCTGCAGTCGAGGAGAGAGTGCACGCCATCATGGCTGCAGCCAGCGATGCTGTCCTTCAGCTGAAGTCGGAGTTCACCAAGCTGCTCGTTAAGCTGCCAAAGAAGGTAAGAGTATACTGAGGTAAACTGAGGTTTCCTGGAAGATGCTTGAAACCACCAGCAAAGACTCCAGCGCTGTATGCAACTGCCTGCATATTGGCAATGCCGGTTACAGCAAGGGATTTGAGAAGGGGTGGTAGCCCTCCCAGAAACCGGCACGCTGACAGCTGCACAGTAAAAGTACGGCACGTTGGTTATGTGTGCAGACCAGAGATATGCCCCTGGCTGAGTTCAAAAAGCAGTATCCCCAAGACTTCCAGACGGGCGCGCTGGCACAGATAGGCCAGAAGTTTGCAGCTATGAAGGAGGAGATCGAGGCTAAGCAGGCGCCAACAGGAAGGGTGACCAGGACAGCAGTGAAGCGGGCTGCTGAACCAGAGACAGTCCTCAGAACCACGCGCAGGAGGGCGGCAGCGCAGCCGGCAGCATTTGACAACCCAGGCACTGCTGCAGTGGAGGGCGGCAGGAAAGGGCGAAGCCAGGCCGCGGCAGACGGTTTTGCAGCAGCGCCGCTAGGTAAGCCCGATTGTGGCATCGCCCTGAAACAAGCTGCATGCATGCAATGTGCGCGCGAGCTGGACAATTTGCCCTAGTGTTTTTCTGACTGCAAGGGTAAGTACGGAGGCCTTGGGGGCTCCAAGTTAGGGCAGATATCGTGATACTGGCTTGCCAGGGGAGGCGCACTTTAGTGCTGATGCACACAAGCTTTTGACTGTTTGCAGTTATGGAAGCAGCACCTGCGGCAGGCACAGCTGCCAGAGGCAACTTCAATGGCAGACCACTGCAAACCCCTATGCCATTTGCTGGCGAGGCCATGCAAGCAGCAGTGACGTTGTTAACACAAAGGCGTGGCGGCAGGACGCGGGGCGCAGCAGCTACGGATGCAGCAGTCATCACCACATCTGGTAAGGGTCGCTCGTGATGTTGGCTAGGTGCAGTACAGCCTGTGCAGCAGGTGTATGAGCAGACAATGCAGTTGATGGCTGCATAGAAAGCGTGCAGATTTGAAACTTTTCAAAAGATCAACATGTCTTTATGTCCATGCGCAATGCCAACAATGGTACCCTTGCCCTTGCATGCAGATGGGCAGCAGTGGGCAGTGGGCAAGCAGGGCTTGAGCAGCATCCCGGAGAGCCATCGCGGGGAGGTGCAGGAGCTGCTTAATGCCCAGTTTGAGTTCTTTGCAGCTGCCCTAGGCAAGACTGTCTTTGCGCGAGGCCGCCGGTAGGGTGTGAATCCTCACACAAGGTCTTGATCCCAACTTCGAAGCTTCATTGTGGCTCAGTGCTTGTGCTATGCGGGACACGTGGAGAAGCTTGGTAGGAAAGACCTTTGTTTGTACTTTTGTTGTTTTTCCCTGTCCGGACGGGGTGGTGCATGCCATTTAAGATTTGGTACTTGGATCTTGTGCTTTGTGAGCATAGTACATCCTGGCTTTGTTGGCCCCATTTGGGGGGCTCACGGCAGCATGGTCAGGTGGCGGTACGCTGTAGACTAGACTAGACTATTGTGGGGTCTTACCATACCTGTGTCCCCGCTGGCATCCAGTGGCAACCCGCCCCTCCTTGTGTCCTGACACTGTCCGAGTTCAAAAATGCCAGGTTGACAAATCCTATTGCGTCACCTTGTGGGTGACACAGTGCAGCAGAGTAGTGTGCTTAGCCCTCAGAGAAATTAGGAAAGGCTCAACATGCAGGGCAGTAACGGGCACCAATCACATGCACCTTATCCGCAAGCTTAGAATGGTACGTACAGTTTATTATCCTTTCTAGTTTGTACCAAATACGCAATAAATTGGTCATGTTAGGTGCAATATCTTCTTCTTTGTCAGTCAGCTTGGTAAGGCATGTGAGTCAGGCATCGCTGAGCTGCTCAAAATCAGTTCTACTGCCATCACTGCGTCCCACAGCCACACTTCCATCCATGCTAACAGTGCTACTGCAGAAGGAGAGCTGCTTCTTTGCCAGCCCACCACCAGGAACAGCAGACAGGCTGACGACCGCATCACAGTTGGTGGCCTGCGCCTTTGACTGCTTTGCCTGTGTCCTAATTGTTTTGCGGCCGCCCTTTTCTGCTCCATCCTTCTGAGCCGCCCGCTGCTGGGCCAGTGCAGCCTTCTGTGCGGCCGTGAACTGCTCCACAAAGATCTGAACATCGCCCCACAGCTCCTGCTCGGAGCCTAGGGCTGCCGAGTTCTCGCCAAAGAGTGTTGCCAGCGAAGCAAAGCCCTCCTTCGCTGCCTGCAGCCCGTGCTTCGCCTCTGCAAGCTGTTGCTGCAAGCTTGTCACGGTGGATGCCATCACGTCCTGATATCCATCTAGCAGCAGCTCTACTTTCACATGCTCCTGGCCCTCATGCGCTACTGACGCCCCTGCCTGGCTGCTGGGGTCACTGCCGGCACCAGTGCTGCCGCGGTTGCTAGTAGTAGCAGGTGCACCACACACTACCAGCCTCACACAGGCCGGGGGGCCGCAGCGCTGCAGCTCAGACTCCACCGCTGTGATGGAGGCTTCCACGGAGCTCAGCACCTCCGCAACCTCAGCCAGGCTGACACGCAGCTTAGGGCTGGCCACATGCGGCAGCTCCTCTGTGAGCAGCGGGGCAGGCGGGGCGGACGCACACAGGCCTGCTGCCAACCAGGCCAGTAACGTGGTCTTGCCGTCCAGGGAGCGAGTGTCCTGTGAATGCCAAGGGGAGGAATGTATGAGCCTCTGAAGGACACTTAAGAGGGTAAAATACTGCAGCGCACGCAGCAGACCAAACAGGGTATTGCCAGGCGGTCTCGGCGTCACAAGTTGCCCTGCACCAACCGGCCGTGCTTGGCAAGGCTTTGCCACACACGGGGCTCAAAGCTCGACCAGTCCATCTCCTGCTTATAGGTTTTGTCACCACATGGCAGTACTTGCCTGCAGCTTCCTGAGGCTCTTTAGCCGAAAGCCACCAGCCGCACCCAGCCGCGTGCCCCAGTTGAGGAAGTTGCCCACCGCCAGCGCCCTCTCCAGCAACAGCGCAAACACGCGGCTGTTGGTGAGCTCCTGCTGTGCCCGGCAATGTGTCTGTAACGCAAACTGGGCGTCTGCTAGCTGTAAAGGAGCCTCAAACTTCAGCAAGAAAGTGCGTAGCCGCTCCGGCAGGCGAAGCACCTGCAACATTGTGAAGTTTCCAAGAGAGATAACAGCGCTGTGATTTAAGGCGTCGGTACCGTCACTCTTCCCATAAGTTACCCCTCTGGTGGGCTGAAACCCAAGCCTCAAGCACAGACCGCAAACTCGAAATTACGCAGAAGCCGACTCGTTCCACCAGCCAGGCGCCAGCAGCAGGCACTTGATAACATCGAATGCGAAAGCCAATAAGAGAACCTGTGAGCCCCTTGTTTTCCTTGAAGCCTCCCAGGAGGGACAGAGAAATGACAGTGCATGCACCTGCAATGAAAAGTGCACCCCACACCTGTGCCAGCTGCCAGCAGAAGGCCTCAGCTTCAGACATGCTGTCCAGCTGGCCGCCTGAGCGCAGGTAGGACCCCAGCATCTGCGCTTCATCATCAGTAGGCAGGCATTGCAGCACCGCCTGCACGTCCTCTGAGCTGCGGAAGACTGAGGGGTCCAGGGCTGCTGCTGCAGCAGGAATCTGCTGCCAGGGCACCGCCAGCCGTGCCATTCGGATGCCTGCAATGCGAGGGGATGGAGGGTTTTGCTCCCCTGGGCGCTGCAGTCACCCAAGCACTCTGGGCGACAGATCATGCTCACGTATGTGGGGCTCTGACTTGACTTATTAGGCAGGCTGTGCCTCAGCAAGACGCGCTGTGGCGCTGCAATGGTGAGCATCCAGCCTCAGGTGCAGCACTAGAATGTACCAGTGCATGGCTATACACTCACCAATCCCCGTTGCCCGCTTGAGGTCAAGCACTGCCAGCTGCTTGGCTTTCCTAGGGCTGGCCGCACTGGCACTGCTCCCATTCTTCTCCTCTGCATCTAGTGTATAAGATCAGGAATGGTAAGCTGGTTCCGCTGGGCCGTCCTGGTATCCTAGCCTGCTGGGTACTCACCACAAGTCAATGTTCAATGCGCTGCGCAACAGTCACGACAAAGGAACAATAATTTAGCAACATAATGGGTAGGGAGGCTCACTTCTCTTCAATTCCTGTGAAGTCATCACAATGAGTGCACCGCTTGCCATGAGGTTTTGTGCCAGCCACGCACCAGTCTTCCGCTGCATGGCTTGGAACAGTCCCTCCGCCTCCTTCAGGTCGAGCTGTGCATAAGCAGGCACATGCTTCTCCCAAAAGGTCCCTTCCACCCGCCCATCAGGCAGCCGATCCCAAAACAGGGAGCGCATCTTTACACCCGGCTGCGGGCCCGGGTCTGCCTTGGGCCGAGCGGCAAGAGCTGGGGGCGGGGCTGGTGCACCAGGCTTGCGGCCAGGTGGGGGGGTGGCGGTGGCCGCTTGGCGCCCCCAGGAGGTGGTGGCGGCGGCGGAGGGCCGGCCTTGGGGGGCGGCTTGGGCGGAACTGTCAGTGGGAAGGCAGCGTTGAAGTTGCTGTAACACTGGATGGCTGTTAGGCGAGAGGACATGCATTTCCACCGGTGAGATGCAGCAGTGGCAGGCATGAGCATGTAAAGACAAGAGCTCAAGTCACACCACAAAGACTCCCAAGCTGTGATATGAACACTGTCAAACATTGCCATCTTGTTGATCCCCCGGCACCCAGGAGTATACCTGGAGCCGGCGATGTGGCAGGCAGTGACGCAACCGCCGGTGACTGGGGTGGCGTCTTGGGTGGCGCCAGCACCTCATGTATGTGCATCTTCAACAACTCCAACTCCTGCAGCCCAAATGGCACTTCCATGCAGCTCACAACATGTCCATGGAGGTCCAAGCAACAGCCGAAACCATAAGAACGGACTCATACGGCCTCCCAAGGCCAGGTCCACCCTCAGAACTGGCAAGCTGTCTTACAGCAGATTTGGAATCCCTTCTGAATGTGACTCACTAGCACAACCACAATGCCCCACTGTCCCCAGTGCAAAGCGACCCTTCATGTGCAACAGGGAGGACAAGTCCAACCCAGCTTTCCCTTTCGCAACCTTGTTGCAATCAAGAAGCGCCTGCTCCAAGTCCCCACCTGCCGCAGGTACTGGTTCTCATAGTCGCCCGCAATGTCTGCCATGACTTTGAGCAGGCCCCTCTCCAGCAGAGCCTCCACAAAACGCTTCCGGAGCGGTGCGGTTGCGGGAGCAGCAGCCTCCAGGCTTACACATGCAATGGAGATCAGGCGGATGACCTGCCCAGGGGCAGGATTGGGACAAATCGGATTCCGAGGTCCTTGGCAATCACCAGGTCAAGGGCAGCTCCATGAGCCAAAAGACACTCAGATGCCCAGCGCAAGCCTGTCTGAGGACATACTGCGGGTACGGCTGGTCAGCTTGTAGAGAGAGGGGCTGCAAGTGCTCCATGAAGCTACCGCTGCACGCAGGTGCGAGCCTGACTCACATGGTCACTCAAGTCTACATCCAGGCTGTCGCCAGCCTCACCCAGCAGGCTTCCATCCTCGGCCTGCAGGACAATGGTCAAATGCCTCTGGCTATATGGCACCAAACCTCCCAGGTACACTTAGCAACAAGGACGATCTACTCGTCAACTTGCAATGTGCTACAGAACAACTTAGCAAAATGCCTCCCCAAGGCCACAGTGGTGTTCAAAGACGAGAGCCCTTAGTCGTAGAAGTTCCCCAATGAGGTGCAGAGCGCTCGCATCAGCACGCTCGGCCATCTGAAGATGGGGCACGACCATATTCGTGCTGCCAAACTGCAACATACCCCGTGGAATGCAAGCGGACCAAGGGCACATAGCCGTGAGCCATGGCTAACTGACCTTCATGAGGTCCAGCAACAGTTGGCACAGGTCCCTCCGAGACCTAGGGGACGCATGCAGCCATGCAAGCCCGCCAATATGGACAGGCCCAGAGCTGCCACTGATGCTGCGCCCAGGCTCGTTAGGTAGAGGAGTTGACAGGGCTGTCTGTATTTGGGAAACCAGAGCACCAGCCGACTCATGCGGCTGAGAGCGAGCCTCCTGCTGCTGCTGCTGTTCCCCCAGTGCTGCTGAGCTCGATGCTGACGCAGACTGGCTGGGTTCATGTTCTGTTTGCCCTGCGGGCCCAGGACCTTCATTGACCAGCGCACTTGTTGATGGTTGGCTGGGAGCTCCAAGGGCAGAAGCTGCGAGCGGCAGCACCAAACGCGTTGCAGGAGCCGGCTTTGCTGCATCGGCTAGGGCTGCAGCAGGAAGGGCTGCCCCTGCAGGTCGCTTGTATGGTGGCGGAGGTGGGGCTGGCGGTAGCTTTGAGGCAGCCGCGGCAACCTTCGACGGCGGCTTAGGTGGCGGCGGGGGGGCTGGGGGTGGTTTACTGCCAGCCACAGGGCCACGAGAGCTGGGCTTAGGTGGTGGTGGTGGAGCGGGTGGGGGCGTATGGGCAGCAGTACCAGCTGTGCGTGGCTTGGGAGGTGGGGGTGGCGGGGGAGGTGCCCCAGAGGCTGCCCTTCCTGGCACGGCGCAACCTGCCTCAGCAGCCAACGTCCCACCTCGCTGCTGTGGAGCATCATGACCGTTGCTGGCTGCCAAACTGCCATCGCGGGTGCTGGGTTCAGCCACTGCTGAAACCACAGGTCCAGCCGCAGGCAAGGTGGTGACTGGCTCTCCCAGCAGCGTCTGGATGACAGCGGCATACCCCGCTTGGGAGTACAAGCACACCTTGGCGAGGAGCTGCACCACAAGCTCGCTCCGAGCGGCTTCCCGTGGTTCCAAGGCCAGGCAGACAGCAGGGATGAAGTCCTTGCACCCCACACAGGCCTCCATGCCGCTGGCACCGCTAACCAGGGCGTGCAAGCACTGCAGGGCAGCTGTCACTGCCTCGCTGGCCTCAACCGTGCCCTCATCAAGGGCCTCCAGGTGCACCAGCAGCGCCTGCAGCAGCATGGCACCACTCACTGGCATGATCTGATGAGCATCTCAATGGTGGGTCAGCTACCACTATTTGCGGCCAGACTGACAGGTCAGTCAGGTTAAAACCCGCAAGCATCATCAAAACGTCAGCACACGTTTTTCTACCCACCTCAAGTAGCAACTCTGCGCCATGCAGCTGGCAGTACAGGCCTGCCCAGGCGCTGGAGGAGAAGTCCAGGCACTCCTTGAGGTCCTCCAGCGTGGGCACACCTGGCCATCGTCGCAACTCGCTCACCATGTTCTCCGGGCTGCAGACCACACATAGTGCGCATGCCGAGTGGGAGTTCAGATGTAATGGGGCTGGTGGTGCTGTTGAAAATGCACAAGCATGGGGTCTTCACGGCATGACATGACCATCTTAATAGCCGGGGGTGCTGTGGGAGACAGCTGAATTTGCAAAGCAGCGAAAGCGGACACCAGAACAAAGTGCGGGCCACATCACATCATCCGAGCCATCTAGCTGCTGTCCGCATTGCCATTATTAGGAGGCTGGCCGTGTCGCCGCACCTGACGTAAAGTGTGTCGTGCTCGCTCCAGCAAGACCAGCCGGGGTTGCTGCGAGTCACCTCCAGCACATACATCGCCCGCCCAGCAGTGGCAGCATGGCTGTCACCAGCACATCCTGCTACAATCGCCTGCCAGCCCTGCAAATAGAAGCAAGGACACCCTTCCTCCGCCAGGCATAGTATCATAGGATCCAGCCCAGTGCAGTGCCACAGCAGGCAGCAAATTGACGGACAGCCTCCAGTCCGCGGTACTGCGGCATCCACAGGTCCCTCTCCTAACCACAGTGGACATCTGGCCACCGACACTGCCACCAAGCAAGTAGCAGCCGGCCTCGGCACCTGCCTGCAGAATCTCCAGTTTCTCTTCGGTGAAGTCCCGGGAGTGGCTGCTCACATACAACAGCGCTCGCTGATATTGCTCTGCTAGCGACTCCCCTGGCAGCTGGTGCGCCAGCCGCTCCATGAGCTGGCGCATAGGCGGGAGGCGCCCTGCTGCCAGTGGCCGCAAGTTGGCATTGTATGCCTCAGATGCAGAGCTGCGAGATGTTGCCAGCTGCAGGGGTTCTGGCAGGGTCGCCTCGGAGGCCAGTGAGCGAGTTTCTGAGCCTGCAGGGGAAGACGCGCCGGTAGCTGCGTGTGCGAAGACGTCTGCCACGGCATGCAAGAAGGAGCGCTTGCGCTGGCTGGACGGCGCCGATAGCGGCGTACTGGCTGCCCCCACGCCGCCAGCAAAGCTGCCGGAGCCTGTGGGTGATAGCAGGCTGGGAGTGTCCTGGCTAGCAGATGCGGAGCGGTATTTGATGCCCAATGGGGAGGCTACAACAACCTCGCCAGAAGTGAGCGAGGTCCGCCGCCGATGCTGCTGTGGCGAGGGACTGGCGTAAGGACTACCAGGCCCTCCAACTGCCTGATGACGCGGGCGCACGCTGGACAGGTGCGGAGGCGTGCTTGCAGGAGCCTTAACCCCGCCATTTGCTGCTGCCGCAGGCCCTCCACTGCCGGCACTCAGGCCACCGCCCACGGCAGCATGCAGGGCTTGGACCCAGGCTTGCTGCTCCTGGGACGAAGCAGCCATGAGGTGATAGACGCATCCGCTGGCTTCCACAGCAAAGCGGTGTGCCTCTCCTGGACCACATGGCTCCAACACCACCCGCCCGCCTGCCAACTTCAGCGATTTTGCCGGCTTACCACCCTGCATCTCAGCACGGTGTGGACAGGTAGATACACGAGGGAAACGGCTAGACACAAGAACCTCATCTGCTGACAAGCCGCTTGCTGACTACACGTCAGAGGTAAGTGAGCGAGTCTTACAGTGCCACATGCATCCCGCTAGAGCACACCGGAGCCACAGAGAAAGTGCGACAGTAAACCCCACAGGCTTTGTTGTGCCTGGTGTTCACGTGGCTCTGCTGGTAAGCCATTAAATGCTTGAGAAATCCCCGCCCTTGTCAAGCAAGGGAGCTGGAGCTTACCTTGAAGTAAATCAGGACAGGGGTGGCTCCTAGCTGCAAGACGAAGTAGCGAGGCCTGCAAGCAGCCAACTGACAGGACGATTGCTTCCCATCGACTGATCACTTCTCGAATTTTCTCCCGACCAAGCGTAAGTTTCGCTTCACTGAGGCTTGGGATATCAACCTCCAACTTTTGACTAGGTCCGCTCGCTTGTGCAGCACTCCCTCCATCTCTTCGGTTCCTACATACTCCAGGAGCCCCGACTGTATGTTACCCGCAACAACGACAGAGACCCTCCTAAAGAAGACTGCAAAGCCGGACTGGCTTTGGCGAACGCACGCTGACCTACAGTACGTCAAATGAGAACAACAACTATCATCTATCTGCTTAGCACGCCTAAGAAAAGTTGATTAGTTTGGCGCCTCTGCTGATGTCAATCCAGCCTGGAGGTCACCTGAGGTCACCTTCGCAAAAGCCAACTGAAAGCCTTCATACAGACAAATTAGGGGTGAGGGTGCAGTGGTGATCACCTTGTATAGGTCCTGGCGTGGGATAAGGACACGAGGAGCTGTGTTTGACACAGACCGACATCATGCTCCTTTCCGATCTGCCCCTGGATGCACTCACAAGCATACTCAAGTTTCTAGCGCCAAGAGACCTTGTGGCTGTGGGTTTGACTTGCTTCAGGCTAGCGGAGGCTGCCAACCAGGTATGTGTGTGGACCTGGGACCAGCCAGGACCTGTGCGAAGAAGGCCAGTCACTGACACTGCTGCTCGTAGTGCTCCAGGAGGCTTTGTGGGCCAACCTCTGCAGCTCTTGGGTGTCAAAGCAACCAGAAGCAGCCGGCATGATAGACCTAGATGGGTTACAGCGCTCACTGGAAGTCCGCACCAGCAGGCACATCTACCAGGTGCGCTACCTAGCTTTCATCCTTTTGATGTTCCTGGGGTTCCCAAGAGACGTGTGGCCAATGATAGGGTTGCGATTCCTCGTTGAGTAGCAGGCACTGGCTTTGTGGTTATTCTGCTGAGGGGTAGTGTCAGTTATGAGAGCCTGCCTCTGGCGCAGCCTCCAAGCAGAGAAGCATTACAGAGCCTGCCCGATGGGTACCAGTTGGGACAGTGAGGGTTGCCTGCTGTGCTTAGACGCATTGTAGTTGAACCTAACACGGGGCTGCCTCCCCCGGCCGCAGGTACTGCACAGCCTGGGTGCTTGGCCTGTGGGGGTCTGGTACTGTACCAGCGAAGAGGCTTGCCGCCCACATGGAGAGGTCCTCGTGATTGAACCCATTAGCAGAAACATATTGACAGGAAGCCGGGTGGTAGCAGGTCCAGTACCCAACCCGCCAATTGATCAGGAGAATGCCTGGGAGGTGAGGTGCCATGGGAGTCAAGTTTGCAACCTGACTAAGGAAAGGCTCGAGGTAGAACCGGGTGTGAGGGAGGGGCAGGGGCGCATGATGTCGCGCAGATGCAATGTAAGAGAGAGGTCTGGTACAGGCATTAGTGAATGCTTGGGTGTCCAGGCCATTGTACGGTGAAGAATGATGGAGATGTTTTCCTGCTGCGAGTCATGCCCTCAGCATGGGCAAAGCAGTGGGATATGGTACAGTAGATGGCCGGCAGTCATGGACTCTAAGAGACCATTTGCACACTGACTGCACCCGCAGTACGATGTGTGGTTTAAAATACAAGTGGGACCTCGGATGGTGGTCAGTCTGGAACATGATGCCAAGGTATGTTGCCAAGCACCCTGCTTGCATCATAAGAGGGCAGCCCCACGAAATTTCTTGTAAGCTATCTATGAGGTTGACTCGTCTAAGGAATTTGCAAGGCAACTGGCATGAGTAGGCTTTGCTCGTAGCTACAGGGTGGACAGCTGTGCAAAAGCCCTGACATTTGGTAATATCTTGTCCAACGACTGCTCACCCCTAACTTGTTTAGGTGCCCTCGAGATATCTACTGGCTTCGGGGTCTGCGATGATACAAAGCGTTGGTTGCACGCTGCCCTGTCAGTTGCAGGTTAGCTGAGCTGGAGATTGCAATTTCTGCGGCCATGAAAAGTTGCATTGCCGCCAACTGCAGGGGATCCTAAGCGCGGTCAATGATGCGGAGTGTTTTCCAATGGTGGCCTGGTTCCCCGCTCAAGACCTTGGCAACAGCCTCATTGTACATGAGAATGGAGAGGAGCTGGTCGTCTACAGAGGATATAGGCCGGATGAGATAAACAGCCGGCCGAATGCTCGGCTGCTCACAGGTACTACTGTTTGGGGTGCCCATCACCTGGGCTACCCACTACCTGAGCTACCCACTGAGCTACCCTTGGTCTCCACGCTAGGGGAGGGTAGATTATGCAGGCTGGACGCTGTCGTCACAGCTATGCTGCTGCTGGGCAGGCGGGAGCGTTGGCATTGGGGGCATGCATGCAACTCCTGGACCGCCAAGCTGTATTAAATGCGCAGCATGCTGAAGCTTTGTGGCCATGCCTAGTAATCGGAATATTTGTAGAGCCTGAAAGACCACGGTGTACTTGTTCAGGCTCCTGGCTAGCTGCGCCTGCGCCTGAGAGGCAAGAGCTGCGGTATCAGCGGCTCTCACTTGGGTGGCGATCAGGCAACCAGCCTGCCCTGGGTCCACCAGCACTAATGCCTGCTGGGCGGCCGGGTGCCAATGGGTTGGCCTTTGATGGGGTGGCAGTCCTGCAGCGCCTGGAGGTGGGCCGCCAAGCGGTCAAGAGACAAATTTTGACTCCCTGGTCTGAATTGTGTTGCAGCAGCCCGCATGGCATGCCAGGCAGCTAGGGCGTCTTGTGTGCTGCATGTGCTGGGCGGGGATGCTGCCTGTATCTCAGGCATGGGACTGTGTGGGAAGTGTGACTGGATTGCATGGTTGTGGCCCCGACAGCCAGCAGCCCTGTGGTAGGTTGCTAGGTAGGAGAAGGCCGCTGCAGCACCGTGCCTTGTCTGTACCGGTAACTAAAACGGCTATGTGCAGGGTGTCTTCACGGCCTGTTACGGGCCGCATGGGCTCGAGATCTTGCGGCTGGGAATGGCTGGACCTGAGGAGCCGCCTCCCCCTGGGTGTGGGATCATGGGCCCTCGCCTGCAGGCTTTCAAAATCACAGGCGACCCCAATGTGGATGCCCTGAGGTGAGGAAGGTGCCCCACGACCTTCCTTGCTGTAGCTCTATTTGTTGTGGGTGATGAGTCAGCAGTGCACCAATGTTTGCTGCCAACGCAATGTGGTAAACCAAATTGAATTCCCTGCCCTGCTAAGCCCGTGGGGGCAAGAGAGCGTGGTGCAGTTGTCAGCTGAGACACATGGGGGGTACTTGAGGTGGCCCAGTAGCAACACAGGGCCCGGAGCAAAGTGGTCCTGCTCCGCACCATGCGAGCCCCTGCCTTTGGTGGGTTGCTCACTTCAGGTACTCCTTTGTGGTGGATGCCGCCCAGGGGCGGGTGGGGCGGTACGACCCACACCAGGACGACCCCTTCCCGCTGCCGGGCGGCCTGCCGCGCATGGTGCTGGCCTTCTACGAGGCCGCCACCCTGGTGGTGCACCTGGAGCAGCGCCCAGCAGTGGCGCGCTTCCGGGCGCAGGGCCAGATTAATGCCACGCCAGGTGGGCAGGCAGGGTGGCATGCAGGCCGTCGAAGGTGGCATTGCGCTGGTACTTAGCTTGTAATTGTGTATGAAAAAGGTCAACGTAAGCTGGCAGGCCAACTGCAGGCTATGTTATGCTATGTATGTCATGCCAGGGCTGCTGTGGTGCATTGCATGGTCGGTGGGGCAAGTGCTCAGCCTGCGCCGTCACGTAGTACTGGTTCGGCTTCCTTCATGCTTTTCTTGGTCCCCTTGCTCGTAGCTAGCCCCAATGCCAGCGCCACCACAAAATGCGTCAGCAGCCTCAACCTGGTGGGAGCAGCAGTCCCTGTGACCGCTACTAGTCAGTGCCCTGGGCTGGGTGCAGGCGTGTGGGATCCGCAATTTGTGGCTGCAACCCTGGTAGTGTACGAGGAGGGCTACCACATCCCGTTCACAGTGATCTTCGAGGATGAGGGCGTGCATGTGCGGCATGCCATGGACTTCTTCCCTTTCACCCTTCTCGACCCAAGTCAAAGTGATGACGAGGAAGAAGAAGAGCAACAGCCCATGGATGGATAGGTAGTGGAAGCAAGCTAGCACGACTGGTTGGGGTGTGAGGTGAGCGGCAAAGCCGCAGCTCTGGGGACTGGGCTTCGTGGTCGGGGCTTAGCCTTTGGTGACGGTGGCAGCAATGCGAACAGAGAGGAGCTAGAAAAGTACTGGACTGACAGGGCTGTATGCAGTTCTGCTTTGTGAGACGCTGGCCTGCACACCCTGGGCGTCAGCCGGGTTATACCTGCCTGGCGTGAAATCGGTATGGGTGGCAGTTAGTGCGAGCGAGCAGGGAGTGAGAAGTAAACTATACTGACAGGGCTGGATGCAGAATGTGCCTGAGTCTTGCCTGAGTTGTCAACTGAAAGGCTCATTGATGGCGTGGCAGGTAGTTCTAGAGAAGGGGAAGTTGAGGAATGAGGTGGGGTGATGGGTCTGACTGCTATGGATGCGCTGGTTGTCAGTGTGATCATTGCGGGGGATATGGAATGTAGGCCCTATACGGGCCATTCTAAGTGGAACTGTTTTGTATTAGCATGGGTGGTAGGTAGTGCAATAGGGAGTAGAGCTGGTCTGGGCTGGACTGACAGGGCTGGATGCTGAATGTATCAGCATGGGTGGCAGGTAGTGCAAACAGGGAGTAGAGCTGGGCTGGACTGACAGGGCTGGA
>BBXU01001595.1:0-37292 GCA_001598975.1 Parachlorella kessleri | reverse complement strand
CCCCCCATCTGACAGGCGTGCCGCTTGACAACAAGTCAAAGGTCATTAATCACCGCCATGAGGACATGTCATCAAAAACACTTGCCGAAAACGTCACCGTGTAAACATCGCCTCTACTACATTGCAAAAGTGGCCATCCAACTGGGCCGGTGGCAAGGATATTGCTCGCTAAGAGGCCTCATAACTCTACACAACCTGCTGAGGAGCATAGCACAGCGTAGCTAGCAAGCAGCGCATCGTCACTTTCCTGATATACACATAGAGCACACGAGCTCTCTCGAGACCCGCATGGAAAACCTCCACCGCCAATGTGCCGACAACAATCCCAACGTAAGCAACAAGAGGTCAGCCGGCCAAGCATCCCCACCCTGGGGACCCCCAGGGCTTCACACACTAGCAGGCAGGCACTGAGCGCCATATGAAAACCAGAGGTGATGTGGAGTCACGCCCAATACTTAGTGATGGACAGAGGAAGTTCAGACAAACAGCACACCAACATGGCACTCCCTGTGTTCTGCAAAAGGCAAGGATTCCAAATAAGCTCATGCAATAGGTCTACCCACAAGGGTCAGCATCCGTACAAGCGAGGGCTGCACGCGGTCAACGGGCAGGGCAGCAATAGCTGCATCCAACCTCATAAAAACAGTGCGCGGGCAGCATGGAATACAACAGATGGCAAGAGAACATACCGCTAGAAGTACATGGACGCGCAAAAATATCTCGGCTATTGACCCTTGATGGATTGCCTATTAGCACTTGGGCTGGCTGCGGTCTCAACATAGTCAACACTTTGACTCCAAACAGGCCCAAGGAGCGATCCTGCCAACCTGCTGGCATTCACCCCCCCTCACCCCTCTGCACCTAAATAGAGCCTACAAAGGGCTGAAATGTACCCACCGATAATACGAATGAAATTGAGAAGACCATGGCTATGCATGGCTAGCAGTCGGAGGGCAGTTATTCAAAACAGTGCAGTGACGGTAGGGTTGAGGGGCTTGCGGGGCTTGGTGCGCAGGCTGCTGTGCAGGAGAGACACAGCCAAGGTCTGCAGGTCGGCACCGCCCAGCTCCTGCAGGCAGGCAGGCAGGGTCAGCTGGGGGGGCTGGTGAGGGACCTGCCTCAGCAACACCGGAGGGGTAGCAGCACGGCTGGCGCAGTCTACCCATTTATCGCAAGCACGCAACCCCACCCCACCCCAGGGCAGACAAGCCCAGCTTGCACTTTCCCTCACAGCTCTCCAACCGCGAACTGTGACTAGCGCTGGTTAGACAGCCAACAGCTGGGCTGCTTGCCCGGCAGGATGGCAACATCTGCTTGCGTCCCCACCTTCAGCTGTGCAGCGCTGGTAATGCGCACCACCTTAGTGGCCCTGCTGTGGGAAGTTCGCTCTGCAGAGTCGTCAGTCATATAGTCTAGATCCTCTGAGTAGGCCGAATCGCTGTCCAACTGGTCCGAATCAAGCCTGCAGCCACGTAACTAGGTTTGTTATAAGAGGGCCATGCTACTGTTCGGCCCAGCCAACACAAGCTGCAGCAAACCCGACCGCTCACCTTTTCAGGACCGATCGCTTCCGCTTCTCCTCCTGCGCCACCATGCCGGCTGATGGTTTGGGCTTGCCCGTGGTGGCATTGTTCTGGCGGACCTGGAGGGGCTTATAGCCGTCCAACGAGCGCTTTACAAGGTATCTGCGGGCGTAAAAACAGTTGATTACCATAGGTGCGGGCCGCAATCAACAGCAGGTGGGACGGGGATGCTTGCCATCCCTAGATTTGGCACCAACGTCATGTGAGGCCCGATGCTCACCTCGACCCACAAGCGTTGCATAGTACGGGCTTGCTAGGGGGCCCCCTTCTCCAGCAGCACGTCTGGGTGCGCCCTGCGTGGGTGACGGAGTGGGTGATGAGTTTTGCGCTGACGACACACGTCCCCCCAGGCGAGCAATTGGACTTACCACAGTGGTCACAGGGCCCTCCGGCACCGGAGTTGGGCATATCTCAACCGATGGTTGCTGCCAGTGCCAATCAGGGGCTCGATTATGGTAGCCTTCCGAGGGGGGCAACACGGCAGGCACTGACACGCAATCGAATCGTGAGCTACGATCGCTCGAACAATTAACCTCCCAGCAATAGATCCAAAGCAACAAGGTTAAACCTTGGGGGCAGGCAGGTGTCGATGATCAACTGCCTTGTCTATCTGGCGGGACGACGGAGCAGATATTGGCTGGTCACATCACAGCCTAGATTAACGGGCATCATTAGCCAACCAGTGTATGTTTTCACGCTCGGGCAGGTTGGTAGGCTTTCAGCGCGTCCGTGAAGCTGGTATGTACATGTGTCATGTGCCAAAGGGTGACATCACCCAGCTGGACAATAGCGTTTGGTGCAGAAATCATCGGTCATGCGGACCCTAGTAAGCACGGGTGTGCCGTCTACAGCCTGTGGGTGGGTTGTGGTGGTGGATGCCATCTACAGATCACCTCCTAGGTTACGGTTGTGTAGTGCCCCTTACAAGGGGAGAAGACATAACCTGGCCCGTCTACAATCGGACTCACGAGGGAGAGGGGCCTCCCTACTCTCATGCCAACCGTAACGATCTATGTGTTCCACACCCATCACTTACGGACCGGGTGTGCGCTCCTCTAAGCATGACATCAAGAAGGCGACAAGTCCATCTCAGCATTTCTGCCTAATGTTCAGTACCCACAGCACATCAAAGTGCCCCAAACCAGGGAAACAAGACTGACTCTACGACTAAATGGGTGAGCAGCAACTCCAAAAATTCTCTAACTCCCAGAATCTATGTAGCTGCACAACTCTGCGCCTTGCGCAGTGGAGGCTACACTTGGCCGACAGGGAGCAGGGAATCTAAACACATCCATGAGCACCTTGGCAGATATGTCACCGAAAAAGGGGGGCAAGCTTTACGCCTTGCCTTTTTTCAGCGGCTCGCTGAGTTTTAACTTTACAGCTGCATCCAGCCGCCGTTTCTTGCCGCTCGTGGCCTGCCGTGGTGGCCGCGCTTCGCCTGTACTTGCTGCCCCAGGCTGCTGAGCTGCTCCTGCTCTGCTGCCGCCCTTGCGCGGCCGAGCCCCCGCTGTCGCAGCTGCCACAGCGGCGGGTGAGAATATACTGCTGCCGGCAATGCTGCGTCTGCTGTGCTGCCAGTTCTGCTTAAACTTCTGGCCTCCATAATCCACAGCCGAGGCTGCCAGCGCATCTCCCTGTGACTCTGGCAGCAGCTTGACATGGTCTGGTAACCCTAACCGCTGCCGGTGTTCATCCCTGGCCTTCTCTTCCTTCCGTGAAGCACGCAACTGCCGCCGCAGCTGCTTGTTGAGAGCATAGTTGTCCCTGCAAGCAAACTGTGCTCCCATCAACATGCACAAACGGGCTGTATTAAGGGGAAGTACGGCTTCCTTTAACCAATCACTGAACTGCGGGCACAGATGACACAACAGGCAGGTATCTGCAACAGAACTTATGCCACCTTCAGAAAAATGACCAATGTACACAAATACATGCAGACATGACTGCACCTACAATTCGAAGCGCAGCACCAGGCCACATCCCTCCTCTCTCACCACGCCGGCCACCACACCACACTCCCCCTGTGAGCCACCTGTGCTTCTCCTCCGCATCTTGCCGCAGAGTTGCAATTTGCTGGTGCGTCTCCTTGGCCCGCAACTTATCCTCATCCTGGTGCTCCAGCTTGGAGAAGGGGTCTGCCATCACACGCTGCCTTCCCTCCGGGTCCAACTCCGCCGTGCCAGCAGCCTCGGCATCAAACGCCTCCACTTTCCTGCACCCATCGATACTTCCACGCTCTTATAGAGGTTGTTTGCTGGAAGGCTGCCACTTTTGTCTCTGTCGCAGCAAGCTGCCAAGTCCGTTGCCGCAATAGAAAAGAAAGTGCACATAAGAGGGTCTGTCACCTTTTCTGCGCACCACCGACTGAGCAAAGGCAATGCTACGACTTGCACTACCTTGGAAGCAGTGCATGTGCACTATAGCGACGACTAGCTCTTGATAGGACCCAACAGGCAATGAGTCAGCCAACAGATGGCTGTACACAAGTGAAAGTTACTCTCACCTGCGTGCGCCGGACACTATCACATACTCCGCGTTCTTGGGGTCGGTGTGCACCTCAATGCGGGTCTGGCAGCAGGGCGACTTCATGACGAAGCTCCACACCTTGGTGGAGTGGTACATGCCGATCTGCTTCTTCTCGGCGTTGAAACGCACACCCTTGCCGATGAGGTGGCCACAACCCGCGCACCACACGTTGAAGGGCATCTCAAACCGGATGATGAGGATGCCCTCATGTAGCTTGCGGGCACGGTCACCCAGCGCGCCATGGCTGCCTTGGAACTGCAAGGTTGCATGGCGATATGATTACTCAGGCGCTTGCAGCAACCCAGGCAAGTGCAGCAATCCACCGCACCAGCATCGAAGAGCTGGCTCAGCAACTTGTCCGCCCACTGCCTACAAGATTCAAGGCAATCCATCACCAATAGAACTGCAGAACTGCAACTCACGCACACAACCAGTGTACAGCGAACCTTATTGAGGCTGCCCTTGCTGGGGTCCCATCCTGGCGGGTAATAGAAGTTATCTGCCCTCGCCGCTGCTAATGTGCTCATCTTGTTCCTAACTCTTCAGCAACAGCCGCAAGGCCGACGAACCCGACTGCAGCACCTGCAACAGAAGACTAGTAGTTCAAGCACAGTAATTGCAAACAAGTTGGTGCACCAGTACTTCGCCCAGACCAACAAAACGATGTCCTTGCTGCAGGGCCTGTGGGTAACCACTCACCCTGTTGGGTGCCCTCCAAAACACAGGGCACTAGGGTGGCGTTGGCACCTCAGCCTGGCTCACCAGCTCTTAGGCCGGCAAGCCCCAGGAGTACTCACAAGCAATCTGTACGTAATGACGGGGTTCTCGCAGTTTCTAGCTCGCTAGAAACTCTGCCACCCACTGCAGGTGCTGTAACGCACTAAACAGTTTCAGCAATGCAATCAGCTGGTTGCTATCAAACGGAAAACGAGCATCAGGAAGCGTAACGTTGAAAGTGAAAACGAAGAGCCATGCTGGAAGGGCGCCAAGTTGGAGCAGACGCGCCATGTTGGTAAGGCCGAGTTTGGCGATCAGGCGTAGCTGCGCAGCTGGATGACAATTTCTATCTTTAGCAGACCATCTATTGTTGCCAGGACGACAAGAATCAACGGTGGTGCTTCTAGTAACCCAGGGATCGTCATGGCGGCCGCACCACCACTGTCAGAGGCCCTGCTGAAGGACAAGACAGGGGCTGAGGTCAAGGCATCAACACTATGGAAAGACAAGGCAGCGCTTGTAGTGGTGCTCAGGCGCCCTGGCTGCTGTAAGTGTTGCCCAGTCACAGGGCCTTCAGTCTCGTCAAACCCGGTTGTGTCATGCTTGTCACATAGTACCACCTGCGTCAACCGGGTGGCCTATGGAATGTTCAACTCCTCCGCTTGCTCTGCCTTCCACCCTGCAGTGCTGTGCCGCGAGGAGGCCATGCACATTTGGGGCCAGCGGGCCGAGTATGACGCTCTGGGCATCCAGCTTGCCTGTGTGCTGCATGAGTGGAAGGAGCGTGAGGTGGAGGCCTTTTCTCCTGAGTACTGGGGCGGGCCTCTCTACCTGGATGAGAGCAAGGCATTCTATGCGACGGTGCATGGCGGAGCAGTGCGCCGCGGCAGCATCATCGACCTACTCAACCCCTTCTCCCAGTAAGTGAGCCCTGTTTGGGCTGATAGGCAGTTTCCTTGCGGGCTAACCCAGTACAATGCAGGCTGTTAGAATTATAGCCTTGCTGAAGTGGGTATCTCCACAACCACTGTGTACTTGAGGGTGGCCTTGAAAGTTAGCCCTGACATATTGCTGCTTCTTGCCTGTTGCGCAGAGCCTGGAAGAACGTAAAACGTGCCAAAGCCTGCGGAGCTGGGAAGGATTCCAACCTGGTGGTGAGTGGGCAGGCGATGATCTGAGAGGTGAAGCAGGCTGCAAGTGATGCTCACATGGGATGTACTTGTTCCGGCAGCGGTGCCCTGGACTGCAGGTGTAGCTGTAGCCCTGCCAGCCAGAGCAACCAGCCGGCTGTCCTGGTGTGCCTGCATGCAGGGCGACGGCCTGACCATGGGCGGCCTGGTGGTGCTGAAAAAGGGTGGCGAGATTATGTACACGTACGGGGAGAAGACTTTTGGAGACCATGCGCCCGAGTCTGAGGTGGGTGCAACCATGCAGCGGGAGCACATAGCATGCACGGAGCATGCACAGCCCCGCCCGACTCTTGAGGAAGCTGGTGGCTAACACATGTGTTCAGCACGGCTCTCGCGGGGTACCTGGGCTGGGTTTAGCAGGGTGGCGTGCGCATTGTGCTTGAGGATGCTCAGCCAGTACATGTTATGTGTTTGTGGCATGACATGACAATCTGTGGCTGGCGGGTGCTGCAGGTCATGGAAGCGTGCAAAAAGGCAGCAGCTGGCAACCAATGACATGCCCCAGAAGTCAGAAGCGGCGCATAGTGGTTAGCGGACCGTGCATCTGCAGACGTGCTACATTATCAGGGTGTGTACAGTTTGTGGCAAGGTCAACGGACAGCTTGGGCTGCCTTGCAGAAGTTGTGGTCAATGTGCATTGGAAGCTGCCAGGGCTGGAGCCAAGGATGACTGGTGTGCGCCTCCCATTTTTTGTGTAATGGTTTTACACATTTACACGTTTTCCTCGGAATGCGACGGTCTATAGCACTGACTGGTGTTTCCTGCGCATGCCTTGCCCGCCTACAAAGCCAGTGCCCAGTCCAGTGGGTGGTTTGCAACCGCACTGCTTCGTCTCGCCTCCTCACATACCCCATGCTCATCCATGTTTCATTGAGGTTGCGATGAGCCTCCCGGGTGCAGTAACTCCCTTCCTTCGTCCGCAGCTGAGGTCAACTCCAGAGGAACTGTGCAAACTGGGCATGTTACATGGGGCCGGTAACTTGTATCTAAGAGAGGAGCCACATCGGCACACCCAGCACTCCCCCACTATCCCTCGGCGCTGGCACACGCAGCCTCCACTTTGCCAGCTCCCAGGCGACAGCCGCCCAGAGTTTTAACGGTAAGACTTCTGGAAGCGAGCGCGGGCACCATGACCGCCAAACCTGCAACACGGCACGGGTCGCAAGTTGTGCCAACAGCAATGGCCACGTATAACATGATGGCCATCCAGGTGTCAGCCCAGTACGGACGAGCACACTTCCTGGTGGTAATCCCCATGCCAGCAACACTGAAGGCAACAAGCATCCACATGGTGTACCCCAACTCGACTTGCAGGCAGGACTGCAAACACAGCTGTCCCCACAGGGTGTTGGCAGGCACACAGCTAACAGTGACATTACGGCTCCCCGCTGCCCTCCTTCCAACCGCACAACGCACTTCTTGGGCTCAGAGCGGCGAGGATCGGCGACCAGCAGTGTCCTGTCGTACTGCAGCAGGATGTCCTTGATCTCGTTCTTGCTCTGCTCATCCACGTCTGCACATACACAAAAACCATACCAATGGGTTAGTCGTCCATCAAAAGTCACGCAGAGGCGCCAGCAGAGACCCTAATTGGGTGTCAAGCCCTGTGGAGTATACCAACCACTTCATCAATATAAGCTGACAGCCCCCATATGCGAGCTCCTTGGAACCGCAGATGTGAGATGAGCGGTGAAGCCTACCCACGGCCAACACATATCGCTGACCCACCATATAAAACTTAATGTTTGTGAACATTAGATGTAAATTAACGCGCCAAAACAGCCCCACACATAAATTGGGTCGAACCTCGGTTAAACGAGGCCCCCAGACCCGAAGTTCCACTAAGCTTCGCCACGGCCGCCACAGCTGCGGCAAACGGCACTCTCTGTACACCCAACCCATCCTGAACCCAGCCCTGCATCCCCGAGCCTGCCTGCCTCAGCACCAAACTCACACTTCTGGTAGAAGGCCACTAGCGCCTTGGCGATGGCCTGGCGGATGGCGTAGATCTGAGACACATGGCCGCCGCCCTTGACGCGGATGCGGATGTCCACGTTGGCAAACCGCTGCTTGCCCAGGAGCAGCACAGGCTCCAGCACCTTGTAGCGCATGGTGTCAGGCTGGATAAGGTCCAGAGGGGAGCCTGCGCCAGCAAGACAGCCGCCCCTTGAGGAGATTGCCCGGACGCATCTTCCCAGCTGGACTGAGTATAACAAGCTAGGGCCGCCAAGTGCTAGCCGAGCGCGGGATGGTTTTCCGTGGGCCCGCGTGAATGGTTACCCCTATGACAGGCCAAAGCGCCAGCACGAGCAGCATGGGCACGCTGCAAGGCTACTCGTTGCCAGTTCCTCTGCCATCACCATATCCAACCAGGCTCTCCCGAGGCGTCAGCTGCTACATGCTGAAAGCGCTGTGCTGCCACCGCCACGTCCACAACCTTTCCCCGCCGACCGCACAAGTGGATATCCTGACTTGGCTTCCTCCTGCTGCCGACGGAACCACCAAGCTGTAGTTTTTCCCAGCACAGCTGCTGCTGCTGACACACTGATATGTTCTCTCACAGTCGCCTGCTAAGAGTACTGTGTAGTGCTCCCATTGCCACTCGCTGGTTGCTGGCCGGACTAGACACCCTCTGGCAGCTGCCTGCTGTCCATACCCATCAAACCCCGCGCTCCGTCACCGAACAAAGAATCAATCTAGCTCAACAAGATACGTTGCATTGCCGACAAGCACAAGGCCAGCCAACTTGGTACGGTCTGCCTTCAGGTGCCAGTGTACACACAAGTTGGTCAGCCTGCCCTCCGCCAAGCTCACCATTGAGCCTCAGCTCCCCCTTTCCACGCTTGCAGTAGGCCACAGCCACTGCATTCTTCTGCATACGGCAACCAGCTCAGGGTCACGCCCCAGCACCGGTCACAAAGCCCAACAGTAAGCAAACAACACCTCTTGCAGGCACGTTTCCTACAGCAAACGAGCAGCAAAGCACTACTTGTCGCTCGCACCTTGCGCCCGAAGGTCTGCACCGACTGCATAACACAAAATAAAAACACGTTAGAGCGAAATATGTATGTAGCCTCAACAAACATGTCATGACCTGCAGGCCTAATGCCCTGATGCCCAGCTGCTGCAGGCTCACCTCCGCCATATTGTGCGGCTGTCGGCTGCTAACGCGATGCAGCAAAAGAGGGGCTTTCCAGGCCCAGTCCTCCCTTACAGTCATGGCGGCTTATGTTACAACGTACCGCCCTGCGTACTGCAGCGCGGGCTGAATGCAACAATGTCAACTCTTCGCCCTTGCTTGTGATGCCTTCCTGGGCAAGCAGCTAAGACAATGGTTTCCTTCTTGAATTCGACCTCTCATAAACGCACTCTGGTGCTTAAGGCTTGCGAAGGGAGGCAGCCAGGAGCTGGACAGTACCCAACAGCCCTTCAAGGTGTAACAGCTGCGGACGCCTGCTCCTGACTGTATGGGCAGGAGCTTGGAGCAGGAAGATATCCCTGATCCCTCCTGCCGTAAGCGGGATGGGCATCATGGCACTGCTTTGAGTTGCTCCGAAGCAACGGTATACCACAGTTACCCCACGGCAGTAAAACGGAGTGCGTATTACTGCTGAGGTTGTATGCGCTGTGTGATTTTCGCCACCAGAAACTGCTGCAAGAACGGACTTCACAGGCCACGGAGAAGTTCAGTCACATCATTGCAAAGTTCTTATTGCTGGCTGTGTCTAGCACTGAAAGCCTAGGTGCACCTGTTTCAAGGCTCTTGGCGCCAGTAGACCCGCGGAAACTTATGATTGTTGGGAGAACCCTACCAATTGCCCTTCTCATCTTACATTTGATCATAGCCTTGCTGTACTTAGCCATCGCTCGCACTGTGAGAGGGGGTGTCGTCCTTACTTCTTCTGAGGCCTTGGTTGCGCACTGCAACTGCAATGGAGGCCTCTGCACCGCCCCCAACGTCAGCAGTGCTGATGTCGCTGTCAAAACACATAGCTGTGCGGTGCTCAAAGGTCAACAAGGCATACATGGAGTGCAAGGCCAAGGACTCGAACCCCGAGAAGTGCTTGCAAGAGGGCGATGGCGTCACCAGCTGTGTGATCGACCTGCTGAAGGAGGTTAACAGCAAGGCGCCTGAGCAGCTCAAAGCCTATTACGAGTGCATGCACTATTACAGGTGGGTCCCAAGGTGACGCAGCTTCAGGGGCGGGTTGAGACTGGAGCATTTGTGCAGGAAGAGCTTGGGGAGTGCAAGCTGGTATGTGTATTGGAATTCTTCTGTTTTGGGCAGGCGGCGTTGATGCCCTGAGGTTCTAGTCAGCTGGGGAGTTGGAGGTGGCTCGGCAGGGACGGGGCATGTTCGCCAGGCAGTGTATAGTCATACTCCTACATTCCTGAACCAACGGATTGCCAGTGCAGCACGAGGCACAGTGGGAGTTCAAGCCGAATTTGTCCAGTCTGCCAGCTGGATGTGCTGCACACTTGACAGAAGGTCCATGCTGAACTGATCGCTCGACTTTCCTTGTGCAGCAACCGCTTTACAAAGTGCCGGAAGGAGCAGAAGGAGTTTGAAGAGGCGGTGCCAGTGTCATGAGGCACAGCACACGTTGGTAGCAGCAGCAGCAGCAAAAACAGCAGCCCCGCAGCCTAAACAGGGGCAGCGAAATGCAGCGACAGGAAAAGCCAGGGTGGCTAGCTGTGTTGGCCCCTTCGAGCCGACACCCTGGCATTCACTGACTTTGGAGCTTGGTGGCAAGACAGCAAGATGCCAGCAGCGGTATTGGTAGGCAGTGGCGAAGCAAGGGCGATGTGGGCGGTTGCTAATATAGGCTTGTAGGGCTGCTGTACAACCCAAGCGGCAAGCAACCACTGTCTATGTTGCTTGATGGTGGCAGGCAATGCGGACTGGGGAGAGGTAGGGATGCAATGTACTGACGGAGCTGGATAGTGGTAAGCCACCACTGTCGATATCGCTCCTCTCTTTTATTCTGCAGATAGTGGGCATGCCATCTTCTCTCCTGCACGCCTGAAAGGGTTTGGCTATTTCTTGGCTCCATTGTCTGGTTACTCCTACGAAGAACGGTTCGGCTGTTTGCCTTGGTTCTAGTTGACAGACTCCCTGAGGCGTAGTCAACATTTTATACAGCGCATTCTGCGCACCCAAGCTGGAAGCTGATGGAAAACCCTAGGAGCCAGCAGAACAGAAGCTGGCCGGCTCCTTCGCAAATATCATTCATTGCCTGCCACATGGCTGGCAGAGTGAACAAGCAGAAACCAGTACCAGCAAGTTGCCAGTCAAGACACAACTAAACAAAGGGGTCATTAGAGTTGATCAGGAGAGCGTGCACGGCAGGTGTCCGGTGCCGCAGACATTTATGTATTGCATGGATCGCACCGCATATGCTACTTAGCATGAGCGCATCATTCCTTCATCCCACGCAACGCTCGAATGCTTGGTATGGTGTCCTCATACATTCATCGCAATCATCGCAACGTGCCTCCAACTTTTCAGCCCAGGTTTGCGGGAGTGTGCCAATGTCTGGGGCAGTAGTGACGCAAAGTCTAACCTGAACATGTACAACCAGCCTGGGTGGCTTGCCCCTCCAGTGCAACCAGCTTCCGAAGGTTGGAAAGGGGAGGTGACAGCCACCTCTGGTTACCTGCCACTTTTAATCAATATCGGCGCCACCTTGGAGGTGCACCTCCCCGTCCCGTTCACTCGTCGTCTGCCGCCAGGTCCCCCCACCGCACCCCGTACTTGGCTGCTAGGTAGTGCGCCCCCACTGGGCCGCGGCTGCCATACGGGTACAGCTCAGGCACCACGTGCCTCTGCTCAATCTCCTGCACCACGCCGTGCCAACAGGCCCAAGCCAGGTCAGGTGCAGCTGGTTTCAGGCCCGCCGCACCCAGAGCCCCGGTAATTGACATCAGCAGGCCAGCAGCATGAGGCAGACAGCACTCCCGTGGGCCGTCTAAGGAGGAGTCCAAAGTCCCCACCATCGCACCAGCACCGGCTCACGCTTGGCGGGGATCCCGCCATGGTGCTGCTCCACCTGCCTGCCCCCACCAGCTCACCTTGAGCACGGGGGTGAAGATCTTCCAGGCAGTGTCCAGCTCGTCATTGCGGATGAACAGCCGCCTGTCACCGTTGATGCAGTCCAGAATCAGCCGCTCGTATGCATCTGTGGAGCCAAGAAAGGGTGGGAGTAATGTTGTCACAACAGTTACAACATCAGCCACCATCGCCCGCACGGGCTAAGCAGCACCTTGCCAAGTGCGCTGCTTAGCCTGCAGCAGGACATATCCGCTCACATGGAATTGGCAAGCTCGTTGGACGTTTCGTGACTGGGCCCCCTCCCCCGCTTCCATCACTGCTTGCACTGAACATAGCATTCATTCACCCGAAGTGTTGTGTGCTCTCAGCAGCTCACCTGGCAGGTGTGTGTTGTACTTGGACTTGTAGGACAGGTCCAGCCGCGAGACGTCGATGCGCAGCCCCAGCCCCGGCACCTTGTTGTTGACCTTCAGGTAGATGGCCTCGTTAGGCTGGATACGGATGACCTGCAGCAGGGAGGGGGCAGACAATGACCAGCAGCCAAAGACAGCTAGGGAGGGGGCGGGGCATGTGCACCTTGCACTAGTCCAGGCAGCACCTACTCCCCTTAGGCACCTGCTACCCTTGCAGCTTGCGTATACCCTGGTGTACCCCACCTGGCATGCCAAGGGTTGCCGCAGGCAGCACCCTGGCCCTCTGCCACCAAGCTAGGTGCCACTGCACTGGCATGCAAGCAGCACCAGTGGGGGGTGCCCAGCCCGCCTCGCTACCTGACCGCAGGAGGGAGCGCCCACGCCCACTCACCAGCTCGTTGGTTGCCCTGTCCAGGTCGATACCCAGCTTGTTGCGATACAGGTTGCCGGGCACGTGCCGGAACTGCAGGGCAGGCCAGCAGGCAAGCTCGCAAGGGTTGGGCCTGGGGGGCAGTGGGCCACGTCACCGGGGCATCACTTGAGTGGAAGAGAACAGGACGACATGAAGCCAGCCACTCCACCCAGACATGTGCCTTGGCGTTGACGGTCATTAGTGAAACAGGCCGCAACACAAACAGACTTGCTGCAGTCGGCAGGAGAGGAACCCTTAAGAACACGAGACCTACAAGCCTACCTGGACACGGATCTCCGCCATGCGGCCGGCAAGCGCCTTCCCCGCCTTGAGCAGGAAAGGCACACCGTCCCACCGGTGGTTGTTGATGAAGACAGCACAGGCGGCAAATGTGGGAGTGATGCTGCGGCAGCGCAGCAAGTAGGGATGCATTTATCCAGGAAAAGCCCTCCCAAACGGCATGGCACTGCCACACTTCAAGGGGGCCCCCGACTCCCACATGCCTGCAGTTTAGTGTACCTTGTCTCACACACAGGACGACGAGCATACACACATGTGGTAGGCAGGCTACGATGGCCAGGAGCACAGTAACCACCACCACTGCCGCGGTTAGGCCACCCTACCTTTTCACTCCCGTGGCCCCATGCACGCTCTGCCTGCCCTGCCTCTGTCAGCACTGCCCCAAGGCCCAACAAGAACCGCCTTCGCCTCTCCCAACCGCAGGCGCTCGCTGGCCCCAACCCACCACCCGGCGAAGCACGCCTCACCTGCCCTCGGGCACTGTGGGGTCGTCCAGGTACCCGGGCAGGGTGACCCCCTTGGCGGTACGGGAGCGGTACTGCCCCAGCACCACATCCTCCAGCCGCACCGTCTGCATCGACCGCAGCACCTTCACCTTCTCGTTGCGAATGTCCTCCGCATCCAGGCTCACCTGCACAGTGCTCAAAATTGCGTGGACATCTAGTGAGAGTGTCCACATGGGCATAAGACATAAACTGACATGGGGCTGGCTCGTGACAGCTGCATCTGGTATGTGACAAGGCCTTCTGCAGGCTTGGGGTCAGCATGTGCGGTACAGCATGGTGTAGCAGAAGCCAAACACACCATGTGTCCCATACGACCCTGACCTTAACTATACACATGCATGCAAGTCCTGTTTGTGCGCACTGGGGGCCGCCACCGCCTGTCGCCGGCCGGCACAAGGCCGCCCCACTCACCGGCTGCTCCATGCCGAACAGCGCCACGATCTGGAGCAGGTGGTTCTGGATGACGTCGCGCACGATGCCGTACTGGTCAAAGTAGCCGCCGCGCCCCTCAGTGCCAAAGTCCTCTGAGAAGATCACCTGCACCCAGGGGGAGGTAGAGTGGGAACGGGGTGCTGGGTCGGAAGGGAAGGCCCACTCTTCCTGCCACAAGCAGCTCATCTGGCGTTCCCTGTCATCCACCACTCCGATGATACACTGGGTGCTTGTTAGATACACTCTTCAACATTTGCCGAAAGGGCACTGCCGCTGGCGGAACAGCGGGGCGTCAGTGGCACTTGAGCATCAATCAATCTCAGAGGAGTTGAGACTGCTGGGCCGATGTTGAGACCCCGTGACCGGCTCACCTGCACGTTGCGGATGTGTTGCCGGTTCCACAAGGGTTCAAACACTAGGTTGGCAAACCGGAGCACCTGCAGTGAGGCAGGATGAAACCCTTCCGTCACATGCTTCGCATGGCTCACTGTCATTCTCACCTCCCTGTGGTTCTGATAAGGCATTCCAAGTGGAAGGTGTTGCGTGCTTCTCAAGGCAGCTTCCTGCCAGCAACGCTAACCTAAGGGCCAAGCCAAGCCTCGGCGCCGCCCCTTTGGTCGAAGCGAGGCACCGCCACCAGGACTGGCTGCAGCCCCAACCTATCATAGCCACCAATCGCTCCCCGCTTTCCGTCCACGCGCCCTCCCCCGCCCCCTCTCTCTAGCAGCGCAGACCAGCACAGTAGCCAGAAGGACCCCGCCACTCCATCCCCCTCACGCCCACTCGGCCCACCACCCACCCACACACCGCCATCCACCCCGCGAGCACACCCCTCACGCACCGTGAGGTTCTCTATGAGCTCCTTGCCCAGGTAGTGGTCGATGCGGTAGATCTGCTCCTCGCTCAAGTGCTGGTACAGCTCCGAGGAGAGCTGCTGGAAGGAGGCCAGGTCGCGGCCAAAAGGCTTCTCCACAATCACACGCGTCCAGCCGCGCCTGCTTGGGGGGGAGGGCGGGGCCAGAGAGGCAGGCGGAAGGACAGCGTGTGAGGGAGGGAGGGAGCAATAACAAGGGTAGGGGTATAAAAGCAGCCTGGTGGCTGGCTGGGGCTGCAGCACGCTGGTGGGACTTCCAAATTGCACACATACTTAGCCAGCCCTGCATGCAGAGCTCGAAGGGGACTGTCCCTGCTAATGGTCCCTTTTCCCCGCCGGCAACCACCACCCAAGCCGGTTAGATCCGCCATTGGCATCATCGGCCGGGGAAGTGAAAGAACACAGCAAGGTGGCGAGCAGTGGCTCCCTCCGTACCCTCTTTCTGCCCCCCCTGCCCTCTTCAACTCACTTGCTGGAGGCTGACTTGGACGCGCAGCGTGCCACAGCGGTGAAGATGTTGGGCGGGATGGACAGGTAGAAGATGCGGTCGGCACGCGGCAGGCCCCCCTCTGTGCGCGCCAGTTGCTCGTCCAGCTTGGCAAAGTCTGCCTCGCTGTCGTACTGGCCCTGCCGGGGGTCAATGAACAAGCAGGCAGGCAGCGAGTGAGTGGGCCACGCTCGGGATGGGGACCACAGCTGTGCCCAGCAGGCAGGTCGGGAACCGCAGGTGCACAGCATTGGACGACGCAGCGGAGGTGTTGCATCGCGCGTAGGTGGTGTGTGCGCGCGAGGCATCCCAGCAGCAGCGAGGCTGAAGCAGCCCCACAGCCAGCCACCTATCACCTTCCTGAGGGGTCCACGCCAGGCAGCATATGTGCAGCACCGGCCACATCCCCCTGCACCAACCAGCTGGCCTGGCGCGCACCCAAACCACCTTGGACCAAAGCCCGCCGCGGCCAGCACTCACCGCCTGGTAGTGGCACCGCGCCAGGAACTTGTCCATCATGACCCCACAGTTCTCCCTGCACGCACAGACTCCCCTGGGACCCCGGTAAGGAGTGTCCCCACCTTTCCACCCGGTGCATCTCACAGAGACACAGGACAGCAGATGAATTCTCAGGCATGGGTGCGCACATGACCACTCCCAGTGCTGGCAGCCACAGGTAGCACAAGAGCAGTGGCGGGGGGCAAGCCGTAACAGTTGCAGGTGGCAGCAGGTTGCATGAGCGCCTATCTCTGGCAACGCCCGCCCGACTCACCCCGCTGCAACCCTGCAGGTGAGGTTGGTCCCGATCATGTCCCGGAACTCCTCATCGCTCATCTTGCTCCGCGCATACCCAAACACCCGGATCGTCTGCAGCATCAGTGCAAGACGCTCAGATACAAGCACCAACATGCAGCAGCTTGG
Organism: Parachlorella kessleri; assembly: GCA_001598975.1. Taxonomy (NCBI): domain Eukaryota; kingdom Viridiplantae; phylum Chlorophyta; class Trebouxiophyceae; order Chlorellales; family Chlorellaceae; genus Parachlorella; species Parachlorella kessleri. The sequence goes on along the minus strand of BBXU01001595.1, from coordinate 20,876 downwards.
TACGGGCAGGAGCAGCCCCAAGCATGATGCCATGGCTGGATGTGCCTCTGCCTGCTGGCCCACAACAACAAAACCAGCCAGCCCCCTCCGCAGTCTCTTGGGCCAGGCAGGCAGGCCGGCAAGGCCCACAGCGCAGCCCACCTCCGGCAGGTGGCCCTCATAGAAGAGTGCAAAGAGGGCGGGGAAGATCTTCTTCTTGGCCAGGTCGCCTGACGCGCCCACCACCACAATGCTTAGCGCCGACTGTGACCAGTTCTCCTCCTTCAGCCCATACACCTGGCAGGCAACAAGCATAGGAGTAGCATGAGGGGCAGCAGCAAATGGGGCCGACTACTGCACCCAATGAGTGCTGCGCTGCTTGCTAACCCACAGACGCACGGCCGCCTGTCCCCTGGGTGGACAGGCTGCAGAGGTCTTCTGTTGGCAGCTTGGCACACCAAGCCCAGCTCCCACCGTTTTTGTGTCCAAACTCCAGAACAGGACAGAATACCCGCACTCAGAGAGGGACTCAGTAAACACATTGCCGGTGGAAGCAGGCGCGGCATTAGAAAAAACACCTTTATGCCACTGACTCCACTGCTGCTGGACTTAAACACCACCACCGCCTCACACAACAGACCCAGGCGCCCCCACCCCCCACCCCAACAGAGCGCTGGCAGGCGGTGTTACCCTTCCCTGCCGACTCCCTACCTGCATGTTGTGGAAGTTTGGTGACGGCCCCTCTTGCTGCTCCCCTTGGAAACCGGGGGCTTGGCTACCGTTCTTGCTGGCTGCAAAGCATTCGACATCTGACAGACATCAGTACAAGTTGGTGAGCAGGCCCAGGTGAGTAGGCAGTCTTTTGTTTGGCAATTCAGCCTGCAGCGCTCGCCTCGCAGCATGCCGGTGGGAAACGCCACACGCCCGCCTATGCCTGTTGACCCCCCCCCCCCCTATGTACCAGTGCTGCCTTCTGCGGGCTCTCACCTTCAGCCAGAGCTTCATCACTCTTCTGCACGCTGCAAAGGGCCCTGCAGGAGCCTAGTATATGAGTCAGTGTCCTGGAGTTGGTGGAGGGTGCTCCAGCCCAAGGCTCAGGCAGGGGGCGGGGTGCATACTGGCAGGGCGAATCGGGCATCAGTCAACTCACGGCAAGGATGCAAGTCTTCTGTGTTGCCGTAGGGCAGGCCGATGCAGGAGCGGCTTATGCCTGGTAGGGTTGAGTACGAGTCTGTCATGCAGCTGCATCGCTCTGCTCTGATGTGTGAGCTGCATGGCGTGCTTGTCACTTTTGGTGTAAGAAGCAAGGCTAGCAAGCCTGGCAAGGGTGCTGGTCTCGATCAATCAGTTGCTTGGGCTCAGGCTCACTAGCTGGCACTAGCGCCCTCCCAGCACTGCAAAGGTACGGTGCCACTTCAAGGTTTTGGCAGTGAACTAGTAGGCCATTGGGTGAGCTCCATAGAATTTTTGCCTGGGCCAACCCATGGCGCCTTTTGCCTTTTGAGCGCCAGGTCTGAGAAAGGGTACAATTTCATTCTCTCTCGCTTTGCTTGAGCGAGCAGCTCCATCTTCACGTAGCCTGGCACGCTTTGGTTGCAAATGGGGGGGGCTTTCTGCGGCGCCCAGCTCATAGTGTGCACTCCCACCCCGCAAGGCATATGAGGGTCGGAAACTAGCATAGAGAAACCCCGCCTCTCAGTGCAAACACCTTATGCTGGACACAATACCGTACTCACCACCCTATTTCGAGAAAAATTAAGTTCGAGAGGCCTTCTCGAATCAATTATCGAATTGCAAAACAATTGCCTGGAGGCTCAAACGAATCGTGATAAAATTGCAAAACGCTGTTGGCGCCCTATCCCTGCCATCCTGGACTACGGGGACAGTTTGAGGAGAATTGCCAAAAAATTGCTCAGCAGCCTTCTCGAATTATTAAAACGGACCCAAAAAATTATTCGAGGTGTTCCACCCTCGAACTAGGGTGGTGAGTACGGTAATGGAAAGGCAGTAGATGAGACGCTGTTGGCCGGAAAATAAGCTTTTCTCTCGATGGGGACTGCATGGCACCGAAATTAATGCGGGAATGCACACTGCCGCTAATTTTCCTTCAGGTTTCAGGTTTTTGGGGATTACTACAACGCCGCACAGAATTTTCAGTCCCCATGGGGCCCCATCAAACCATCCCTCATCCTTGTTTGTTGCTTGCTGCTAGCTGCAAGCCCCATTAGTGATGGCACTCCCATCTGCCAAGGCTGCAGCCCTCCTGCAGCTTCTGGCATTCACATCATGGCAGGTGCAGCAGGTTGCGGCCGGCGGAGAAGACAGTCTCGGAGAAGGTTTGCCAGTATGTTATCTATGCACGCTTGCTAGATTGAGAAGCACAGACGGTGCACAGGTGCTCCAACAAGACCTCCTACACCTTTGCTTGATGTGCTGTGTCACTGCTCCAGGGGAGGATCCCTGCGCCAAAACGCAGTTGGAAGACTATAACCTGGGTCTACATATCGGCTCGGTGTTCATACTGCTGGGTGTCAGCCTGCTGGGCTCGTTCCTGCCGGTGGTGCTGAGGATCACTAGCCAGCATACTTTCACGCAGACCTTCATCAAGTGAGTTGGGAAAGCAGTCCTTGTGCTTGCTGTGTTTGAAGTGCCTGACTGCTTGTGTGCAGTGTTTGCCCGGTGGTGCTTTGCTTGCTGCCAGCTTGGCCTGACCCCTGCTTGCCTCCCTACCACACCAGGCTGGGCACCTTCTTTGGCATCGGCACCATCCTCAGCACGGCTTTCATCCACATGCTACAACCAGCGTCTGAGAACCTTAGCAGCCCCTGCCTACCTGAGTCTTGGACCAGCAAGTGTGAGTATTGGCAGGCCCTGGGTCCCTCGAGGAGGGTGGAGGGGGCTCCTGGCTGCAGGGGAGGGAAACGGCTGTGGACACAGGTTCTCTCTGAAATGTGCCTGTGCGCTGCTCGCCGGGGTTGCACCTTGCCAAACCCTGGTTTGCTGGGTCTGTGTGTTGATTGCTCCAGCATTGCCTTGGCCGTGAATGTCCTTTGCTGTCAACAGAAGCAACACTAGTTGTCAAGCCCTCCATGTGCTTGCAGATGAGGCATGGGCCTACCTATTTGTAGTCATTGCCGTCCTTTTCATGCAGCTGACGGACTACATGGTGAGTCGCACTTGGCAACTACTCGTGCGGTTGCATGTTGGCCAGGCACTGCACATATTGGCTTTCTTTGGTGTCGTGTCAGAGTATCATGTCACCTAGGCTATTGGGCTTTTTCTGTTGTTGTATTAGGATACCAGTTCACCTAGGCTGTGCACTAGCCAAGCAAATGTGTGTGAGGGACGGGCTTTGCACATGTTAGGTGGTAGTGCTTGAGCCGTGGTCGCTACCCTGGGTCTGCAGGTGGAGCAGGCCTATACACACTTTGCCAAGAAGGATGCCGACATGCGCGGCGAGCTGCACGGGGCGATCACCCACATCCACGGCAGCAGGCATGGGGATGAGGGGAAGGAGCAGCCCCCTGTGGCCGATGCCAAAGCTGGCGGCAGTGGCAGCGAGGCGGAGCCTCAGGATGAGGAGACAGGTGTGACGGACGGGCGCCTGCCATCGGATGCGTATGGTAGCGCAGCAGGGTCAGGGAACTTTACGTGCTATACCAGGCCGCGGTCACAAACCAAGCTCCCTGTCACTCGGGACAAGCTTCACATATCTCCTAAGGCATAGCCTGTAACCCAGTGAGGTGCTTTCCCTGCCTGACCGACCGCATGAGCGAAGCTTGCAGCCCTGCCACGCATAATAGCGATGAGACATCCCCCCCCCCTCCTTGCAGGCTCGTGTCCTCAGCACGGCAGCGGCTGCCACACGCTCCTGAAGGAGGAACACCGCCAGGTGGATATCAGCCAGGTGGTGGGAATCTACCTCATGGAGGCAGGAATCGTGTTCCACAGCGTGCTTATCGGCCTCACGCTGGGCGTGACAGCAGGCAGCGCGTTCACCACGCTCCTCATAGCGCTGTCCTTGCACCAGGTGAGCCGGCCGGCGGGCTGGGGCACACAAGCCGCTGGCCTGGCGGTGGGTGGGTCGGTGCCAGGTGGTGGGTGGCGGTATTGACCCTTAGCTACGGTGGGCTGCTGCTGTAAAACGTGGGCCTGCTGGGTTGGAATGCTGCTAGCAGTGCATCTGGCGACCCGCAGCTTGCCAGCATGGCTGGGCCTGCCATGGGCCTGCGGCCAGGCCTGGCAGTCATGCATGGCAGTCATGCAAGTAACAAGGCCCCCACCCTAACTCATTGTTTTCTGTCCTTCCGCGCCCCGTTGCAGTTGTTTGAGGGCTTTGCCATCGGCAGCGCAGCAGTGGACTCTGGGCTGACCCACAGGAAAGCATTCCTGATGGGGATCATCTATAGTCTCACCACACCTACCGGCATAGCTATTGGTAGGTGGTGCCATACTGCTGCGGCATGCTTGATCTTTGAGTGTGGTGCTGGAATTTGCTGCCAAGTACCTAACCCCTGCATGCATGGCATTGTGCGACAAAGGCATGCCGATAGGTGTCCTGAGCTTGCCCCAGGCTTGTCATAGTTCTACAACATGTATTGTGGCTTGCGTCTGCCTTGGTCCTGACTTCTGCTTTCACATGTATCAATAACAAGACTGGCTGCCCCACCCCGCCCTGTAGGCATTGGCGTGCGGGAGTCGTTCAACCAGAACGCGCAGCGCACGCTGCTGGTGGAGGGTATCTTTGATGCCCTGTCGTCGGGGATCCTCATTTACGTGGTGCTGGTGGAGCTGATGTCGCCCATGATGACGCAGAGCAAGTGGCTGCGCGCGCAGCGCTGGTGGCTGCAGGTCCTAAGCTTTGCGGCGCTCTACGGCGGCGCGGCGACCATGGTGGGTCGACAGTGGTCATGTATGTGGTCACAACTCTGTGCTGTGGGTTGGGGTGGCTGCTCCATGTCCCTGTCTCTCTACCCCTGGGTGGGCTGCAGCTTTAAGCTTCTGGATGGCGATTTACTGCCATGTTGCTTCCTCACCTAACCAGCTTACTGGCCTCTTCTATGCAGGCGGTGATCGGCAAGTGGGCTTGAGACCTCATTTGGGCGTTGCGCCAAGGTCGCGTGGTGTTGGGCCGGTGATGGCGTCCATGTGCAAAACCGCGCTGCCAGAGGCAAGCTGGACACGGAGGAATGGTCTCCAGCTCTTGAGGAAGGCATTATGGTCGCACCAGTTGAGCTGTGTTAGTCGATTGCAGTGTTGCGGGCCACATACACCACCTGACATGCACTTACTGTTTGCCTTGGCAAATCGCATGATTTGCGTAAGGATACTGGTCTTGGAGACCTTGTCTTTGGCTGGCACATGGTCGCTGCGCCACCGGCCTTTGGTGGCCCTATGAACCTTGTTACCGATGGTTAACGGCGCCACTGGCTAGGGTACAGCCTGGGCGCAAGGCTTCAGAGTTTCCTTGCTTGCCTATGGCCGCATCTAGGCCGACTTTCCGCGCTTGTTTTTTGGCTTCCTGTTTTTAGCACTGCAATTTTACTTGCTGCTTGTTTGTGTCACCCGCGGGTGGTCCATTGGCCAACCTCTTGTAAGGGTGTTTCAACTAGTGTGTCTTCACGGCAGTGATGGGTCAAAGGATGGGCCCTGGGATGGTGTTTTCATATTCCACAACATTTAAGGGCTTGACCTGCAGATAGGGTCAGACAGCGTTTTAGCGGGTGCCAGCTGCGTCAGTAAGCAGACTCAATCATCAGACTCAATCAGAAGAGTAGGGAACAAGCTGTCACATGCACAATGGTCCATCACAGCAGCTAGTGACATCCGACTCTTGCTCTGCCTGCTAACCCCATGGCCCTTAGCTTGGTTCGTAAGTGGGGATCCCCTCCCTGTCAACGATCAGGCAAGCATCAAATGCATCCAGCTCTATCAATACCATGCTCAACCACCCCATCAACAATGCACAGCTGCTGAATACCCATATTTCCTCTGATTGCATCACCTGCCACCCTCAAGAAATTAACAGCTGCTGACACAACAATTGCATCTTCTAAAGGCGAGGCAGGGCCATCAGGCAAGAGTGCACAGCCCCTGGCATGGTACCTGCCAAGTGCGGCCTGGTCAATTCAGACTTTTAAGATAGTCTGCGCCCAGGCTGCAGTTAACTGGTGAGGCTGTACGTGGTGAAGAGAGCTGCCAAAGGAACTGGGTCTGTTTGTTTTATGTGGAGTTCTTGCAGCCTAGCGACTAGATGCCGGTGAATGTGGTCGGTGCAGACACTGCAACCGTTGATAACAACAGGAATTAGTTAGAGGCCGACTGCAATGACCCAGAACTCTACAAATGTGCTCCTATACACAACTGGTGCAGCAAGTTGCTGTTCCCGCACTCTCTCCCAACTATTGTCACACGCTTACCATTACTCCTCTAGTACTTTGCCTGACATGTCAGCATGTGAACAAGGCACTGCACGCACTTTCTGTTGGCAATTCATAGGAAGAAATCCCATCAAGTTCCTCGCTGTCTGGAAATAACAGTCCCCAGGTGTGTAGCACACCGCATAAAGCAGGCACTCACAAAACCAAGGCTGTCATATTAGGCGACCGGGAGCTGAATGAGAATCCCGAAAAACTTAGAAATGACAAGGGAATAGAAGAGAGGAGTGGGATTGGGGTAAGCACATTGGGTATAGAAGCTGGGGTTTGTGTTGCACAGAAAATTCTCCTCGACTACCAAAATTTTGGTGAGGGTTCAGGTTTTTTCCGGGATGCTAAAAGCCGCCGGAGGAAAATTTACTCACAAACAGAAAACGTTACACCTTACTGGAACCTGCTTCATTTATGCCTGATTCCATGGCACATTCATCGAAAGGCTTTGCCAAGCCTGCAGTCCTCCTGCAGCTGTTTCTAGTTACATCATGGCAAGTGCAGCAGGTTGCGGCGGACGGCACAGACGATCAAGACGAAGGTTGGTGCACTTGGCCGGCAGGACTCCCCCAAGACCCTCACCTGCCATGTGGCACCTGTCATGTGGTGTTTGCTAGGTCCGGGAGCTCTCACACACCAAGGGTGCCGTGCCACTCCAGGAGATGACCCTTGCGCCAGGCAGGAGCTGGAGGACTACAACCTGGGCCTCCATATAGGCTCGGTCTTCATTTTGTTAGGCGTCAGCTTGCTGGGGTCGCTCCTACCTGTGCTGCTTCGGATCACAAGCCAACATGCCGTCACGCAGACCCTCATCAGGTGGGTTACAGTGTATCCCACCTGGGATCAAGCTTTACAGGACTGGTGAGTCATGGGGAGCCGGCTGCATATCTTGATTGCGACCTCCCTTAGCCGCTAGGACGATAGGGTGAGCGGCGCGCGGCCAGCAGCGCGCGCCTTGGGATATTAACCATGCGTTAGTTTCCTGATGCTTGAACATGAGGGCCGGAATTAGTTTTTTTATTGCAAATAGCGTCGGACGCTGTCCTTGCAACTTTGGCACTCCTCTGCTGCCGTTCCTGACTGCCGTGAGTGCCTCTGCCCTCCAGCAGGTTGGGCACCTTTTTCGGGTTTGGAACAATTCTAAGCACAGGCTTCATCCACATGCTGCAACCGGCGGCCGAGAACCTCAGCAGCCCTTGCCTACCTGAGTCCTGGACAGGGAGATGTGAGATATGCTGGCATCTTCCGAGATGTTTGCGACAAGGGGCTTGTTGGGTTTTGCAGCATTTGGTGGCTGGCTGTTGTCGCTACTCCGCCCCTTCAATCCTCCCTGTTCTTGACCATGTCTTTGACAACAAGCAGCATGTGACAAACGCAGTCAGTGCTGGCTGTGCATTGTCATGCAATCTAACCACTTGCGTCATGACCTGCCAACATGCAGATGAGGCTTGGGCCTACCTCTTTGTTGTCATCGCCGTCCTCTTCATGCAGCTCGCCGAGTACCTGGTACGTATCACAGACTGGGTAGCTTTCGACATCAGGGACCCGTGCTTCATCCCTGTTAGATCCTTTGCTACCTGGTGGCACAGACTCCATCTTCTGGGGTGGTACATCAGCTAATAAATGGCACACCCGGTGGCTGGACTTATTTGGTGTCTGCAGATTGAGCAGGCGTATGCACACCTCATGAAAAAGGATGCCGTAGAGGAGCCGGCCACCGGCCATATCTCCAGCGGAGGTGCTGGCGAGTCACAGGATGAGGAGACGGGTGGGCTGGTTGGCAAACCGTGCCCGGCAGTTGGTATTGCTATGGTCGTCGGCCAATCACACTTACCCTACCCAAGGCATCCTGCTGTCATTTCGAAACCCATTCTCCTACATGCCTTCGGCTGCTGCTACCATTTTTCCCTACTGACCAGCATATGCTTAAACCATATGAACCACCAGCCACCTACTTGCTGACATCACATAAGACTGCCTCCCAGCCTGCTGCCCCCCCCCCCCCCCGCCTGCAGGCGCCTGCCCTCATCACGGGGCGGGGTGTCAGACACTGCTGAAGTGGGAGAACCACCAGGTGGACATCAGCCAGGTGGTGGGGATCTACCTCATGGAGGCGGGAATCGTGTTCCACAGCGTGCTCATCGGCCTCACGCTGGGCGTGACAGCAGGCAGCGCCTTCACCACACTGCTCATCGCGATATGCTTCCACCAGGTGAGTCCCGGGGAGCAGCCCCTGCGCTGAGCTGCCGCTGTGCGCCCTGCATGGCGCCCGAGGGGCATAGGTGTCCTGCTCCCTGATGTGAGGCAATATGGACTGCTGGGCAGCACAGCTGGCAAGCACCATGTCCCACCCCTACCGCTAACGCATGTGAAGGGACTTACTTGATGGTTATTGCCCACGCCCTTGCAGCTGTTTGAGGGCTTTGCCATTGGCAGTGCCGCCGTGAACTCTGGTCTGACCATCATGAAGTCAGTCCTCCTGGGGCTCATCTACAGCATCACCACGCCCGTGGGCATCGCCGTTGGTGAGTGGCGCCCCGCCTGCGTGCAGTGTAACAAAACTTGAAAGCTTGCTCTTGAGCGTGAATTTGCTTGACATGCAACATTGCTAACAGCATGTTGCCGGGCAGTAGCCCAGGAGCTTAGTTGAGCTCTACCTGCATTACTGGTGTCTGTCCATGACTAACTCTCAAAGTCTGGTGGCTGCACCGGCCCGCCCTGTATGAGGGGGTTGCAGAGCCTGTAGCTTACGTGCATCAGCAACGCTTGACCACCCCGCCCTGTAGGCATTGGCGTGCGAGAGTCGTTCAACGAGAATGCGCAGCGCACGCTGCTGGTGGAGGGTATCTTTGACGCCCTGTCGTCGGGGATCCTCATCTACGTGGTGCTGGTGGAGCTGATGTCGCCCATGATGACGCAGAGCAAGTGGCTGTGCGCCCAGCGCTGGTGGCTGCAGGTCCTAAGCTTTGCGGCGCTCTACGGCGGCGCGGCGGCCATGGTGGGTTGACGCCCACTTGAATTATAGCCTGCTTCAAGTCTCGCTGCTGCTGCGGCAGCGGCAGGTGCTGCAGGTTGCACGTATGCAGCCTGGGGCCTGGGCACTATGTAGCTATCTTCTCAGATGGCCTCCTAGGTACTCCTGGAGTGCGGCCTGCTCACCACGCCCCCCCCTCTTCTTGGCTCTTGCAGGCGGTGATCGGCAAGTGGGCCTAAAAGCTCAGCAAGGCTCACCCTGTCGTCTGGCAATGCTGGGTAGGAGGATCTGTTCCCCTGAGACTGCAGCACCAGAACCTGTCATTCTTTTTTTTTCTTCATCGCAGACCAATATAGGACATGGCACTACCGTGTCATGAGTCTGCTGCACTGCAACTCTCTTGATCTATATATATATTCCCTTTCTATTTCGCGGCCAGCCGGCTTGGATATTGGGCAAGTGACAATGGCGCACTTTCTGACTCCACCTGGCTTGTCTGAGCAATGCTGCTGTGCTTGGGTGGCTGCATTCTTCTGCACATGGGTTACATAACCAGGGTGGCCAGCTTCCTACACCTGAAGTTGCTTGTATCCAGCACGGAGGGCTGCAATCACGGCTTAAGAGCCAAATGTAATGTCGCCCGCATTGAAGCCCTTTGTACATTGAAGATTGCACGGCCTGCTGCCCCGCTGCTCACCGTGTGGCGGCACATCTCGGATAGGTAACAGCTTACAGCTGTAGGCTGCATTACAAAGCACCGATGAGTGCAGCTGTATTCCCAGGTAACAGTTTGAGTCACTCACTGCCACCCAAGCACAAGCTGCCAGCCTCTGCTGCGGCCCGGGGCTCCGCCTCTCACTCCCGCTTGGCTCGCTTCCTGTCTGCCTGGAGATACTCCCTCGCATACGCCTTGTCCATTCCCCCTCCTCCCTCGTCCTCGCGGGGGCGCCTGCTAGAGTGAAGGGCGCCCGCCCCGCCGCCGCCGCCTGCCTCCTCGGGCCCCCGGGCCCCCAGCAAGGCTGCGCCGCCCTCCCGGCGGGGCTGGCGCCGCTGGGTGCGCTGCCGCGCCTTGGGGTTGTCCCGGTTGTAGACTATGTCGTCAACGTACCGCCGCCACCGAACCTCCCTACACAAACAGTGACAGCTCAGCGCTTGGGAGAGCTCCAGTGCCATCCCCGAATACAACCCTGGACCTCCCCAGCTCTTCACTTCTAGGCTGCACTTGCCACCACTAACGCCACCTGGCACTATGAGCAAAGGGAAAACCCTAGCATGCTGCCAGCAACAATAATTAAGTGTGGCTTGCCCGGGAAACACCCCTGTTGTCAATGCCCCGCTAATCCCGGGAGCACAACGCCGTGCCCAACGCTCGTAGCCCATCCGCCAAAACCGCCCCACCCACTGCTTCGCCAGGGCAAGGCACAACCTCTCAAGCGGTAAGCCCCTTCCCATCGATTGCGCGGAACGCCCACCTGTCGACCACCCGCCCCGCCTCACCTGAGGTCTTCCGGCAGCCGGTGGAAGCGTGGGTCGGGGTCCAGTGCCCTCACTGCCTCCTTGAAGCGCAGCAGGGGCAGCGGCAGTCCGCTGCTGGCCTGCTCCTCACTGGTGGGCAGCAGCGGCTGCAAGAGGTTGGCACAGCAGCGGCGATCAGTACCAAATATGATAGTGACAGTGCACCCTAGTAACAGCCTCAGCACTGGGTGCTACCCAGTGCGGCCAGCTGCCGACGCTAACCACACAGCCCGCGCCAGCTTAGCAGCATAGCACAGACCCTTACACCTTACAAAGGCCGCCTCACTAGCCAAGCGGCTTCACACACTCTCGACGACACACCACCTGGCCGGCCAGTCACACACGTCATCGTGCCTAGGAGCCAAATCCTACACCAAAGTACAACTAGCTCGGCAGCCTCACGCTGGCATAGCATAGACTAGTTGCCGCTTGAGTCCCTTTGCCAGGACGAGCCGGCAGCCCAGCCAGCAGTTGCCAGCACTCACACAGGTAGGTGCAATGGCTCTCAACCCACACCTTGACCCCACCCGCAGCCCACACCACCTCCCTCCCTCCACCACCAACAGCTATACCTTCTCTCACCAGCATCACGGCATCCAGCAGATCCAGGTATGCCTCATTAGCGGCTTCCTGCAGATCCTGGACGTGGTCGCGGAACAGCCGCTCCGCCTCGCCGCGCTCAAGGGCAGCATTGGTGGCGCGGCCCTGCACAACCCAGCACAGCACAGCATGGCATTGTATGGCGATACTCACTGCATCGGGACCCCTGCTCGGCTTGCCGGCTCCCGCAGGGAATCAGGGCGGGGCGCACACAGACATCCGGGTCTACATGTCGATCAGAATGTTGCGGTGGGAGGGCGTGCAGTAGCCGAGCCCAAGGTGGGAGGCTGGTTCGTCTCATGACTGCAGCCTCAAGACAGAGTGGTGGCACTAGCCTGGCTTGCAACGCAGCAAGCCACATGAACTTCCTATGTCACAGCGTGCCGCCACCACAGGCACACCAGCTGGAGGGGTCCATGCCCAGCCCCTGGGCTCCCCTCCTCCCAGCACCCGCCCCCTCCCCCCTCTCTCCCCTACCCCACCCCACCGCCCACCCACCCACCTGCGGGTCCTTGGCCAGCTTGGGCTGCATCTCCCGCCAGCTCACATCACAGTCACGCACCACCTCTGTCAGCAGCGCCTTGTAGTTGGCCACCGCGTCAGTGTGGGCTGCCTGCACCCAACGGGGCAGGGCTGGCCTGCTGGGCCTGATCTGCACGACCCCGCTATGCTGCTATGCTGGATGGGCTGTGGCAGTGCTGCCAGGAACGGAAGGAGCACAGCCGACATGTTAAGCAGTGCACAAACATGCGGGCAGCGGACGCCAAAACCCCCCTAAACCCTAAACACGGATTCGAACACGGCTTTGCCGGGCCCTTCCAACTGCCCCTGGCAGCTCCACGGTCGCCTCACCAGACCAACCTACAGCCACTCTAACGGCCCGCGAAGAAACCTGGGCCCCTGCTCATGCTCCAAGCCACGCGCCACCGGGGACCGCTCCGGCCTGCTCAACTCGGCAAATCCACGGCACGGCAACCTCTACCGCGCTCACCGCTCTCTGCCGCTGCTCCGCCGCGCGCCTCTCTGCCTCCAGCTTGCGCTGCGCCTCCCTCTCCCGCTCATTCACCTGCTCCTGCCGCCGTCGCTCCGCCTCCTCGGCAGCCTGAACCCCTCCCCACAACGACCCCCTTGACAGGGGCACTCCTGGACATATACGCCATGCGCCCCCACTGCTGCTCCAGTCCATGACTTGTCGCTGGAAGCAACCTAGGCTTGGCACCATCCCGCCTGGTGGGCAGAAGGTGTGTGGTGCCTACCAGGACGCTAGCCTGACTGCAGGCTCGTCCCCATGCTGCCCTTAAGGCATCACACTACATGTCACAATCACACAACATGCCGGTGCTAAATAAAGCCGTGCCGCCCAGCAGGAGTGCACCACCGCCTTGAGGGCACTGCAAAAGCGTGCCTGCCACGTGTCTATGTGCTAAGCCCACCTGCAGCTCGGCGGCATACGCCCGGAAGAGCTGCTCCCGTTGGTCACGAGGCACCGCCTTGTAGCGGGGGTCCTTGCCGAGCGCCTCCTTGGTCTTGGACCAACGGGAGGTGGAGCCCACTCCGTGCTCCTTCAGCAGGGCCCTGGAATGCAGCAGCAACAGCCACCGCCTTACGCTTCAGCGATGAGCGCAGCAGGGTCATTGGCTGACTGGCTGGCTGGCTACAGTATATGCCCTGACCAGACGAGAGATTAAGAGACCCACCACGTGAAAGTGAGCCTAAAAGGCTGTGAGTCCCCTATCAACCGCCTGGCCCAAAAACCAGTTTGTAGCGCCAACAAGGGGTGACCTGCTGCAGAAAGACCCGCGCGAGGCAACACGGCAGGGTCACCTGCACCTCCTAAAAGAACCACTGCAACTCTTGGTCGGAGACCTTGTTGATGCTCTGAAGTACTCCCCACCCCACCTGTAGCCCGCCTCTCTCCGCTGCTGCTTCTCCTGCCGCAGCCGCTCCATGCGCGCGCCAAACAGCCGCTGCCGCGCCTCCGGAGGGCACCGCCGCCAGCGCGGGTCAGAACCCCAGAAGGATTCCAGCTCTTCTAAGCTAAGCCGGTCACTCCACCGCACCAGCAACCCCGCACCCTCTGGTGGCTCATCGCGTCCTTCGCCAGCGCCGCCGCCACTATCCTTCCCCTCGCCTGCACCGTTAGCCGCAGCCTCGCCGCCGCTGCTGCCATTCGCCGCCACCCCCGACACACCAGCAGCTGTGCAGGCTTCTTGGATCTCATCAAGAAGGCCCTCAAAGGCCTCCTCAGGGGATTGGTCTTCACTGCCGTCCACCTCAGCCTGCCCATTGTCCCCTGCTGCTGCGCCTGCTGCCAAGCCTTTTGCACCCGAGGGATGGGCCCCGCTGCCGCCGGCCTTGCTGCGCTTGGCTGCCACGTCCTTGCAGAAGTCCTCAAACACCTGCCGGCGCTCGCTGGCCGGGACGTACTGCACATAGCCAGCAGTGCGGAAATGGAGTGGCGTGGCAGCCCGCGGGTTTGGGGGAGGCCAAAAGCTCCTTGAGCAAAGCAACCCCATATATTACGTGTCCTCCATTCTTGCTTGCCTTGCATGGCGGCAGGGGAGGGGCTACAAGCGCGCCGGGTGTCATCAACACAGATTGAAATAGAAGTTGGCTGGTTAGGGTCCCCAGCACCACCAGTCAACCAAACCATGCAGCACTAAGGTTCCGCTGGCACTGGCAGCCCGGCGGCATCCGACTGCCTACCCCATGAAGCCTCCCCAGCCACTCTCCCATGATGGGGGCCAGCCGCCCGTCAAGCTAGGCACCTCACCACGGGGTTTGCGGGTGTCCCTACATAACCCTAAACCCTAATTCATCGCGAGATGGCGCCTCACCACCCTAGAAGCCGGCCCCCACCTTGAAGCGCGGGTCGCTTTGCAGCTTGGGCAGCTCCCGCTCCCAGCGCGAGAAAGCGTGAATGGCCTTGTCGGCCAGCAGCTCCCTGAACGCCTCAACCGCCTCCTCTCGCGGCCAGAAGCCGTCGGGGCCAAAGCCGGTGCCCTTGGGCCGCAGCGGCGGCGGCACAGCGGGCAGCATGCCAAACCTGCGGGAGAGACCAGCCAAGAGGGCGCATGAAGACCTGCTGCTGCTGCTGCTGCTGCCTGGGCTTGGCAACCAAATGCGCCAATATATCCGGAGTTCGGCACAGGCCTGCACAGACTGGCATAGGTGGCTGAGCTTCAGGCGCTGCTCGCAATCTTGCGGCTGCAGCTCCCAGCTAAGTGATCCTCCTCTACGACACGTTCCCGGGGGTTCCGCTCACACCCTGACTTGCTTGGCGGCAGCACACCTGCCTGGAGCATGCAGTTGGCAGGGTGCTCGCCGGAGCCAAGCCGAGCCTGCGCACCTTGCCTGCTGGGTGCCCCACGCACTCACTTGGGGTGGAACTGTGGCTGCCGCGGGGGCGCCGCCGCAGCACCGGGCGGCCCCTGGGTGCGGCCGACGGCGGCGGCGAGAGGGCGGTGGCCAAAGGCTGCGGGTGGCGGGCGGGCTGTGCCGGCGTGGGGCAGGTGTAGTGGTGCCGCCGCTGCTGCTGGGCCTGCTGCTGGGGGAGCTGCTGGGTGCGCTGCCGCTGGGCCCGCTGCTTCTCCTCCTGCTCCTGCTGCCGCCACACCCAGCTCGTCCTCTGTGAAGCTCACATCGTCCGGGGCGCCCTCCGCCTGCTCTGCGGCGAGTGCTGCGCAACAGCAAGCATAGAGGGCAGGATCTGGCCAGGCAGGGAGCACATACTATGTGCCCAGTTTAACAGGCCAACATCGGACTCTTGGGTGGAGTAATGATCATGCTAACTAGCTGAGGCCGGCTGACCCTAGCGGTGTGCTAAGTACGGCTGGTGCAAACCACATCTTCGGAGATTTACAGGAATTACCATACTCATTCAACAGAATCAGGCCGCCCTGCGCAGAGAGGCCCAGCAGGCTGGAGAGCTTCATGCGATCCCCAGCGTGCCTGCCACAGCACCCACCCACCCTCATACTCGGGAGCAAGGACGGCTCCTGTTCCCTTCAGCCTCTCCAGCATCGCCGCCTTGGCAGGGTCCAGCTGCACTTGCACAACCCCCCGGCCAGGGAGCGCACAGCTGTCTGTCAGAGCCTCCGCCATGCGGGACAAATAGAATTGTTGCAGGGACTGGGTCATTGCTACTGCCTGTGCTGTTGCGCGACAAGGCTGCCACCCATGCCCTTTCAGTGCCAGGTCTGGTGCCCATTGGAGCTGGGACGAGCGCAATAGAATGAAAAAAAGAGATGACACCCCGATCAATACATAACATC
Organism: Parachlorella kessleri; assembly: GCA_001598975.1. Classification (NCBI taxonomy): domain Eukaryota; kingdom Viridiplantae; phylum Chlorophyta; class Trebouxiophyceae; order Chlorellales; family Chlorellaceae; genus Parachlorella; species Parachlorella kessleri. Next base: position 5,106 of record BBXU01001595.1, on the reverse strand, counting down.
AGTAAAGCGCCTTTGATGCAGGGCCTCTCTCACAGCCCCTCTCCACCACAAGCCAGGGTCCAGCCCTGGCCGGGCCTACCGAGGCCCGCTGCGCTGTGCCGCACCTTGACCTTGAGCTTGGCCTCCACCTCCGGCGGCACCTGCCAGGACGTCTCCCCGCTCTTGCTGTGATAGTAGTACTTTTTGCCGTCGTCACACACCACCTCCAGCCACTCGGTCCCCTTCACCTTCTCTGCACCCACACACAGGCAAGCACCGCTCCTTCCAGTGCCCCGGTGCATGCAAGCCGTTCCCCTGGTAGCACCTGGGAAACCCTGGTACGCCCTGGATCACCTATGTGTCACAACTTGGCACCTGCCACCTTGGCTTGCATTTCCAGCCTGAAAAAATCAGTGTGTATACAGCGGTAGTGACACCTCCCAGGGCAAGACCTTGAACCAGCCACACTTGACGTGCTCCCATCTCGCCTCCATGCATTGGGCCTCATTCACAACATGCCCTGCAGCACCGCCACCTCCCACCACCATCTCGCACCCAGGCGCGCTGCCTGTCCGGAGACTGGCCGCCAACTGAGGTCCCTGCCTGCATGCCTGGTGCCCCGCTTACCCGAGGAGACAGGGACGGGATTTGAGCTGGCCTTGTCCGCATCACCGATAAAGCCGTCAGGCTTCTCCCACGAGGATTCCCCAGTCACTGTGTTGTAGTAGTACACAGCCCCGCTGTCGGACTTATAGGCCGACCAGGCCTCCGCCGCCGCCTTCTCACGCTTCTCTTTCTCCTCTCTGCGCTGCTGCTCCTCCTCCTTCTGCCGTCGCTCCTCCTCTTGTGCAGCTCGTGACTGCTGCTGCTGCTGCGGATGCTGGGGTTCCCCCATGGGCCTAGCAGTCCCAGCGGCGCCCGGCGACGGCCCTGCCTGCCCAGCCCCAACGCCAACCTCACCCGCTGCCTGCTGCTGCTGTGGCTGCTGCGGCGGCGCTGGCCGTGCGGGCAGCGCCTGGCCTGCGGGCTGTGCGAGGTGGTGTGGGGGCGGGAAGGGGCGTGGCGGGAGTGGCTGCGGCTGCGGTGGCGAGGGGTATGGGTAGGGAGGGCGGGCGTATGGCGCGCCTGGTGGGGCGTAGGGTGGGGGGCGGCCAAAGAAACCGGCGGGGCCGGGTGCGGGCCGGTAACCGGGTGGCGCGGGAGGGCCTTGCATATAGGGTGGGTGAGGCATGGGGTAGGGTGGCCGCCCCATGTGAGGAGGGAAGGGTCCCTGCAGGGGATTAGGCCTGGGAATTAGCCTCAACCGCACCTAACACGCACACTCCTGCATGACAGTTGCCTGGTGGCGGGGAAACAACACTCCTACGTCACGGCAAGCCAAGTCAGCTCAACAAGCAGTAGCGCCCATGGTGCACCCAGACAGTCCACTGGCTGCGTCCAAAACAGCAAGCCAGGAGCTGCCCATACCCGCGGCATCATCCCATGGTGAAGGGGGTAGGCACCCGCTGGTCTCTGCATCCCGGGCATTGGTTGGGGAGGGCGGGGGCTCACACCGGGGGGTGGCCGGTGCCCTGGAAGGAAGGGCGGTGAAGGGTGCCCCGGCATGGGACCCCTCGGAGGCATACCCGGGGGGCTGAGGCCTGACTGGTGTGCTGGCTGCGACTGCGAAGACACAGCAACACCCCCTCCTCCTCCTGCTGCCCCTCCTGCCGCCGTTGCTGGGCCTGGTGGTGCATGCGGAGGCTGCGCTGGCGCCGGCGCCTGGGGCCTGCAGGTAGCGAAGGCACATCTTGGCCTTTGCCAGTGGGCGCCCTGGAGCCGCTGCCTGGCTAGATCAGCCAAATGCATGCGGCAGCAGGACGCTACGCACCAGCGAGGCGGTGGCCGAGCTAGCAACAGATACTCCCAAGCAGGGAGGGCCCAGGGACCCACAGGCTGGCCCTATTGCCTCCCACACTGTGGTGCTCTGGAAGCAAGGACTTATTATACCTGGCGTTGCCAAAACCAAGGCCCTGTTTGAACTGGGCAGCCCCACTCCCAGCGTTCCTCATCTCCTGGTAGTACTGATGCGCCTTGGCTTCCTCCATTGTGACACAGCCTAGCCCCAACCAGGTTTTTTCTGTTTATTTAGGAGAGTAGAATAATCAACACATGATCAACCCAGCTCGCTATGTTGCAACCACAAGCCCCAGATGCGACCCAGGTATGCAGGACATCGAGACAGGCAGCATCACTTGCAAGGACGATGGCCTGCCTAGGCAATTCAGCAAGAGTTTCGTGCTTCCCTGCTTTCTTCTCCAAGGGGGTTCTCCCGCCCTGGCCAGCCACCTTAGCGGTGCCTAGGCTCCATGCAGGTCCTCTTTGAAGGCGCAACCCCTTCGCAGCAGCAAACAATGGCAGCAGTTGAGGAGGTTGAGAGGGTTGAGCAGGTGGAGGTACGCCTTGAGGGATGACTTGTTGCCGGCTGCAGCATGGCATGTGGTACGTTGGATAGTAACTTGTTGGTACTACCCGCAGGACGTCGAGGATGACGTCAGTGACGATGTCAGTGACGACGAGGAGGGAGAGGAAGGTGGGGTGGACTAATTGATCAACGAGCCTGGCTTTGTGAGCGTGTGTGGCGCCCAGCTCGTGCTACCTTTGGCAAAGCCACTTATCTCGATGTGGTTATGCGCTCTGTAGGCGAGGAGGGCGAGCGCAGGGGCAAGCAGAGCCGCTCTGAGAAGAAGAGCAGGAAGGCTGTGCAGAAGCTGGGCATGAAGCCTGTGCCAGGCGTAATGCGCGTGCAGATCAAGAAGAGCAAGAACGTGGGTGCAAGGGCTCTATGGTCCTTAAGAGACAGCTTGCTGCAGGCTTAACATGGGTTCAACAGCCGGGGCAGCCTGTCGTCAACCACGTCTGTGGTGCAGGGTAGTATCGGTCGCTTGAGTTTCTGTAGGGGGGACAAATGCAGCACCTGAAGTGCAAAACACTGGGACAGCTCGAAACCGAGGGGCTGGCAGGGGTGCCCTGGTGCCTAGGCAGGAAGTCACGCCTAGCTGCGACCCAGGTTAGTGCACCCGTGCCGTGCTGCAGATCCTTTTTGTTATCAACAAGCCTGATGTGTACAAGAGCCCCTCTTCTGACACCTACGTCATCTTTGGCGAGGCCAAGATTGAGGACCTTAGCGCACAGGCAGCAGGCGCAGCGGCTGAGCAGTTCAGGTCCGCAGGCAGGCTGGAGGCAATTGCAGGAGCAGCGAGAGCAGCAGAGCAGGCGGAGGAGTGCAATGTCGAAGAAATTACCAGCTCGTGTGGGAGTGCCTGGTGTCTGAGCGGCGGTGTTCCCTTAAGCAGTCGGGTGACTCGTTGCCAGTTGCAGGTCATCAGCTCTTGCCAGTTGCAGGTCATCAGCTCTTGCCAGCTATTACAGATACCAGCTCGGGGACAGCGCAACGGCTTGCAGCTTGGTCCGGGCTTGCTAGGAGCTTCCGTCAGCAGCCTAGCGTAAACAGCAAGGGGTTGCGAAGGAGGGCTTTTGCCCCCCTGGAAGTCCGGCGGTGCAGGGCCATACTGTGGAGAATGCGGCGCATGGAGTTTATCTGATGCTGCCGTTAGGCTAAAGCTTCCTAGCAGCTGTTGGGGTATCACGTTAGGTGCACATGAAGTCCTATCAGTGTGGGGGATGTGATGCATGGCGCAGGATGGGCGAGCCCCTGGCGGAGCCACGTGCTGCCAAGGCTGTTGAGGCAGCTGAGGAGGACGAGGGCGAGGAGGTTGACGAGACAGGCGTGGAGGGCAAGGATATTGAGCTGGTCATGACGCAGGTGACAGCTGATGCGCGCTTGGGGGGGCAGGGCAGCAGTGGTTGCGTGGCTGGACGCTTTGAGATTTGACCAAAGGCTGTGGGCTGCTGTGAGTACTCCTCTAGGGGGCAGCAGGCAGGCATAGGGCAGCGGGGGAGCAGGGTAGAGAGATTGGGGTGCTGGAGGCTGGCTAGATAGGTGGGCTAGGCGAGGTGATACCAAGCGGGTGATAAGCAATTCTCGGGTCGGTATGGCTTTTTCCGTGCGCATGGCGTGGGCATGACAATGCGAGAAGGCTCCGTGCCAGCCTGCCTTGCAAGGGGCGTTGATAAGAAGCCTTCATTTGGACTGGCAACTCATTGCTGAAGTGTTTTGCTTGAAATTTTCTGTGTCGATATAATGTTAAGTTTTTTGATGGTTGTGTCTGGGTGCAGGCTGGCGTGACACGCGCCAAGGCAGTGCGGGCGCTCAAGGCAGCAGATGGCGATATTGTGTCGGCAATCATGTGAGTACGGTGCTGCATGCTGAACGCTCACTGCACCTATGCTTGCAGTTTGATCCCATGTGGTGTCTTATAAAGATTTTTTCTTGGCTGCTAGCCTGTGTTGCTGACTTCCGTTGACCTCTGTGCTGTGCAGGGAACTCACCATGTGATAGCCGGCAGTTTCACCACCCTGCTTATGAATTTGTGCTCCTTGCTGTAACAATGATATTGCCCAGGCTATCTTGTCAGGAAGGGGACCACATCAGCAGAACAGAACGCGAGTTGTTCAGCAAATACCCGGGTTGGAGCTCGGTTTCGGCTCTCCCAGCAAGCATCCAGCTCCTCCTGGCAATGGCGGGCTACAGTGCTTCCAGTTGGCACTGTCTGACTAGGACTTGAGCGGTTTTCGACCCCTTTGTGAGCTGACACAAGGTTGATTTCATACCGCTCGCCTCGGCAAAAACGCCACATGTGCCCAGGGACAGTGATCTTGAAATATCGGATTCAACCAACTGGACTGGCTGAAGAGCTGTGGTTGGGACATTCTTGTGGAGAGAACCACTGGCTCAGAACTCAGGCAAGACTCAGGCTCATTCTGCATCCAGCCCTGTCAGTTCCGTCCAGTCCAGACCAGCCCAGCTCTACTCCCTGTTCGCACTACCTGCCACCCATGCTAATACTGGCAGTCGCCCAAGCCTGCTGGGCTCGACCCCGCTGCCTTGGGCAAGAGTGTACACTGTGACAAGTGACTGCATTCCAAGGCCCATAGCACGCTTGCTTTATGGAATGATGCTACAGAGGAGGTCTCGTACCGAACAGCTCAGCCTCTGGCCAGATATTGCGTTCCCATATGCCCCCC